>JAFVLL020037192.1:0-21485 GCA_021397915.2 Tor tambroides | reverse complement strand
TCTGATTGAATGGTGATGAGGATAAGCGGGGAAGACGGGGCTCCCTCGCGCATGACAACGCCAGCTCCATCACAGCTTTGTTGTCACTGGTGGCCTCAGTGCATAAGTAAACAGCCATTTTCATTGGTCCAATTACTGTAGCACCCCACCTCCTGTTGTCCAAAACATTTGTTTCTGTGTTTGCATCTGTGGTGATACACATTGCTCCATTCACTTGCATTGATAGGCCTTTTTACACCCTGTATCGTATACATGACTATTGCTACTACCCCTTTTAGTGACAGATTTTATGATTGGTTATTTTTGACTGGAGATTGAATCTTAGGTGTTTATATAAATTAAAAATGAATTTAAAATTAGAACGCCCATTTTTGTAAATTAATTAATTAATACAAAATTATTGAAAATAATATATTATTGTTTTAAAGTATAGACTGTGCATGAAGAGCCCAACAGGAAAATCTGAGTATCTATTTAAAAATTATGAATATTTATAAATCTTAATATAATGCTATAATTTTGACAATATAAATGTATCTCCGAACAGTTATACTGTATATAAGTCTAAATCTATAGATGCAAATCTGTCACACACACTAAATCTATTGATGCAGAATATACATAGAAATCTCTCTCTGTCTCTCTCTATATGTATGTGTGTGTGTGCATATACATATACATGCATACATATATATATATATATACACAAACACACATATGTAAATACATACATGTAAATACACATACATACACACATTTATAGGTCTAAATATGGCAAATGTAGATGTAAATCTGAATATGTAATAATTTTCTGAAAGCGATAAATGACTCACTAAATAAATTCAGACTTGTAAGTGCTTATTTGAATTTATAAATGTATATTCAGATTTCATACGTAAACACATACATTATTATGATTAACGTCCTGGGTTCTGATTAATATCTGAAGTAATCTGTTTCAGTAGTGCTTATAAATACAAAATAGTAACACTATAATGCCAAAAATGAAAAGTATTATGTTTTATATACATGTGTGATACTGTATTTTCTGGTGCTAGGATATTTGCTTTTAAATATAATCTATATAATTAACGCTAATCAATAATAGAATGAAGCATCATAACGTAATTAATTTTGTGTCCTCAGCTATGAACCAGCAGCGAATTTCCCAGAGTGCTCCAGTGAAGCAAGGCTCCCAGTTGCCCTCCAGTCCACAGAGTGGAGTGCTGGGTGGAAACAACCAGATCAGGCTGCAGCAGATCCAGATGGAGAAAGAGAGACTGAGGATCAAACAAGAGCTCCTTCGCCAGAGACCCCAGGTCAGACACACACACACACACACACACACCTGTCAGAACATTCTGTCCTCACATGCTAGATGGGCACATAGTCTTCTGCTGCGGAAATGAGCCTGATCTGTGCCGTGTGTACTCGCTGTTCATGTTGCGTATTTTTGTTTGTAATGTACCGTGTCGTATAATTATGCAGGCTGTTTTGACAGATTATTGGCATGAGGTCTGGTCCACCTTGCACCTCAAAGCAACCTGTTGCACTTTGTTTCTCAGTACATATTGTGTAGGGTGGGTAAATCTGAGGTAGAGATACTTGCTGTGTATGTTTTTGTGAGCTATTAAATGAGAGGTTGGAAGATGAGGGGGCAGATGGGGAGGTGGAGGAGGTTTTGCTCAGCTGCCCCTGCTTTGGAATGTAAACACAGTGTTGACTCAGTGCTGCAGACCCCCCTGCTGGAAAACTAAATAAACAGAGATCTTCAGGGATGATCTTACCGGCTCTAGAAGCAGCTCACTTAAAAGACCAATAAAGATAGGCCTTCAAATACACTTAAAGGCATTGATGTGGTGGCTGGAAAGTGGAAATCCTGTAATGAATCGCTCAGTTATCATAAAATTGCATTCACAGCCTATTTTAATATTATTACATATTTCCTACTAAAAACATATATATATATATATATATATATATATATATAAAATTATAAAATTTTCTAAAACATGTAAAACAAAATTTGGATCAAAACGAAATAAAAAACATTTGCATGATTTTAAAATAAATTAAAATGAGAATAAAAAAACTTCACTTATTTATTTTTATTTTATTTTTTTCATTTTAGTTTTAAATACAGAATGCATTGTAATTGTTTCAAATATTATAAGCCACCTGCATTGATAGTTAATACCCTTATTTAAATGATATCAGTTAACACACTAACTCTGGCAGCTCAAATATGAAAACTAATATTAAAAAAAACAAAAAAACATTTAAAACTCAACTAAAATAAACAGATCAAATGAACTGTAAAAACTAATGAAAATAAAATGCATTTAATACAAACTGAATTTAAAGATGTCAGTCAAAACAGAAGGGGATGTTATTTCTCTACTGTCCTATCCAATAAAGCATAAAAGCTCACAAAAAATCAAACTTAAAAAATGTGATTAAATGAATCATTTGCAACAAGATGAGCAAAGCACTTTTAAGAGAGTCAATAGGGTCAGTGTTAATGTCATGTTGACGTGTTGGAGACTTTTCTGTGGTGACGGCCTGTTGAGTTGTCCTTTAATCAGCGAAAGTTGTGACCGTATTTAAGTTTCAATTAGTCATAGGAACTCTGTAATAAAAAGCAAAGATCTGACCCTTCTGCCATACCCTAAATGATGTGCAATAAACCCACACCTTCGCGTGAGTCTCCACAAACCACCAGTTTGAGCTGAGGCAGTAAAATAATCAAGGATGTTGACAGACAATCTTGCACAATCCATTGACAAATGATAACCAGATTTGTAACTCATGACTTGTTGGATGAGAAAGGCTCAAGTGGGTGATACAGGAAACTAAGTAAAACTTGTAGGTTAAGTTCTTTTTTTTTTTTTTCTCTTCCCTTTCCCATACCTCACTTACTGTTTTTGCGTACGTGTGCATAGCTTGAAAGTAAAACCAGTATAGTTTGTTCTGTTCTTTGTTCAATAGAAAAAAATGTATCCGCTCTCATCTCAGTACTTGGAGTAATTCCAAAGAAAATCATTAATTTTGTCTTGCGTTAAGCTTCCGTTCCTGCAAACCCAGTCTGCTCACTTTATGAATTTCGCACTTTGACACATATTCTTTTGTTTGTGCGTGTGCATACAGGAGCTCGCCCTGAGAAACCAGCTGCCGACCAGCATGGAGCACGATGGCGGCACTCAAAACCCTGTGTCCTCACCCAGCATGGGACAAGACGCACGTAACATGACCACCAACAGCTCTGACCCGTTCTTGAACAGGTAAGACGCATCAAACTGCGCGACTGCAGTCATACAAGAAAAACCCACTTTTTCATTTGCACATGGTAGTAGTTACCAATTAAAAGGCACATAAGGTCAATGAACCTTCCCACAAAGGATGTTTGGCTGCATTGTGTGTTTTTTAACTTGAGTGACACTCACTGGTGACCCCTGCTGGAGAAGCTGTTGAGAGAAAGGAAGAATTAAGCTGCTTTTGCAGAGAATTGCGTCCTCCAGTGGCGGCCAAGCACATAAATCTCTCTCTCTCCTCCTACATGAGAGCAGATAAGGGATTGATGTGAATAACAAGACGGCCCATGAGAACATGTGGTCTCGGTCTTAGACAAGGCCCGTCCCCCCCCTCCTACCTCTTCTGCACTCACAAAGAGCTCATTCATCCAGCTGCTCTCATGCACTGAAGCCACATTTCATTCTCTTAATTAGAAGAAACTTGCTGTATTTTCCTTCACTGTAGCATGTCCTCTGCCCTCTTTATTTGAGCACGCTGTACTGAACTGCCTGGCTGCTATTTATAGAGAGCATTTCTCAGACCACCAGCAAAACAACACCTTTTACAATGACTCTCAACAAAGGCAGTTCAGAGCAGGCCATTGTGTGTAGTACAAGCTATCACTAGTGGAATGAGTAATAATTGTTAGCAATTATTCTGGATAAATCTACACAATTTAAGAATTAGTGGATGAATTTTTATTTTATATATAAAAAAATTATTGTATTTTTTTTTTTATAGTCATCAAAACCTTGAAATAACACAAATGGGAAAGTGTTTTAGAACAAATCAAAACATACTTATGTTTTAGCTTATGTACAGTTTCCACAGGTCTTCGCAATATCATTTTCTCTACCAACTTAATAATATTGTTATTCTGTGTATTGAGATTCAAGAAACTTTTACTTAATAAAAAAGTAACTTTTTTGATACAGTAACTTTTTTCCCAGTGATCTGTGCTGGATTTGAGTGCTTTGCACTGTTATATTTTTAGCTTGTTTTGAGTTTGGATTGTGGTCAAAAATAAATAATCAAGTGTGTGTTGACCTAATGGCACTGTATATTTAGCTTTTTGTAGACATCATCTGTGTAGTGGATAAATTATTTTTTCTAATAATATTTTTTATTTTATTTAATGTATTTATTTAGTCATATGTCAAAAAAATCATGATAACGTATATTTATATTTATGTATAAAACTGCTCAAAAGTTTGGGGTGTTTTTAAGATTGTATATTTTTTAGTTTTTACACTTGTATTTAATATATATATATATATATATATATATATATATATATATATATAAAAAATACAAGCAGAATAAATTACATTATAAAAATATACTAAAACAGAAAAGAGTTCAAGTTTTTTATATGTATATATTTATAAAACTTCAAGAACTCTTTTCTGTTTTAGTATATTTTTTATAATGTAATTTATTCCAGAGCTGAATTTTCAGCAGCCATTACTCCAGTCTTCATTGTCACTTGATTCTTCAGAAATCATTATAATACGCTGATTTGATGCTCAGGAGATATTTGGATTATTATCAGTGTTGAAAACAGTTGTGCTGCTTAACATTTTTGTGGAAACGGTGATCATTTTTTCCCCCAGGATTATTTAATGAATATAAAGTTCAGCATTCATTTGAGACACAAATCTTTTGTAACATTTTAAATGTCTTTTAAACAATTTAATGCATTCTCGCTGAAAGTATTCATTTCTTTCCTCAAACTTTTGAACGAGTAGTTTAAGTGTACAATTTACATATGCGCACAGCTTAGATTGGTCTAAGCAGTTGTGGCCTGGTGTTTTCCTGTGCAGTGGGACATATCACTCCAGAGACGAGAGCACAGACAGTGGCCTGAGCATGAGCAGTTACAGCGTCCCCCGCACTCCTGATGACTTCCTCAACAGCGTGGACGAGATGGAGACAGGTACACCACAACCAGAACACTCAATGTAACCACACACATGATGTCAGCACATTTTAAGAGCAACCGTCTCGCTCTCAGGCGATACCCTCGGCCCCAGCTCGATGGCAACACAGCCCAGCCGTTTCCCCGACTACCTAGACGCGATCCCGGGCACAGATGTGGACCTGGGCACCCTGGAGGGGGAGAGCATGGCGGTGGAGGGCGAAGAGCTGATGCCCAGCCTGCAGGAAGCCCTGAGCTCCGACATCCTCAACGACATGGAGTCAGTGCTGGCAGCTACCAAGATCGACAAGGAGAACTTTCTAACCTGGCTATAGAGCACCGGGATCCAGCACTACGCCTTCTCTTCCAACATGCTGAACTGCTGCCTAATCCAATCTGTGAAGGATGTGTAGATGCGCTGAGTTGAGAAAAGAACAGACATTTCACTCTACTGGACAGTTTGTTTGTTTTTTCGTTATCTTCTATTCACTACGTTTGGCCGAATTGGTTTTAAAAGCAGAGGTATTTTAACCTTTTGGGCTTCTTTTTTTGTTTTCTTATGTCTTTTTTCATGTCTGCATCCTCAAGGCTGGCCCATGAACAGACAAGTATCCACAAGTACCCAAAATCTCTTTCACGGCTGTACTGCGTGCAAGTATGCGAATGTGAAGTTGTGTGCGCGAAGTGTCGTTTCTCGCCTCGCTGGGCAAACAGGGCCGAGAGGGCTCCGAGAGAAATAAAGACAGACGAACCCCGAAATCAACCTACCGCAACCTCCTGTGACTGCAGCTCCCGTCTCAGAACATCCCTGATCTCAGCTCGCCTACAACTGACTGTTTTTTTTTTTCCTCGTACAGTAATGAGCCTGAGAAACCAAAAAGCGATGAGGAGGTCGTCTGTACGTGATGGGATTGTGATCGAAAGGTCTAAATCGTAAGGGTTTTACCGTGTGGCTTTGGTTAAACAAATACTGCTGCTTGGCTGTGCCAGCATATCACACTAGAAATTGTGTAATCAAGTGCCTTCAGACAAAAAAATTGAAACATGTTCCTGTCGTTTTTACGCTAGCGATCATAGATCAAATTTGACGTTTGCTTTTACTTACTACATTAATCAAAGTATATTTCTTTCAAAGGTTTTATAAAAAATATTGTGTTGGGAATTAGGGTTTGATTTTTCTTTTTTTTTCTTTAAAGAACCCTAGCCTCTTTGTGTGTTAGTTTTATTTAAGCCTGATTCTGTTTTCTTGAGGGTTTTGGCATTCATGTGTGATCAAAGAACAAATCGTGTCTGTTTTTGCTCTCATTTCAACTATTCTAAGAGCTGCCTTATAGTACATGAACTGATTCACAAAGAACACTAACTAGATGGACGCTATCATTTCTGCTACATCTGATGAGGGGGGGATCGTTTGGTTTTGTTACCGATTATCTTTTTTTTTTTTTCTTACGATTTTAGTATCTCAGTTGATATGTTGTTGCCTGCTTATTTTAGTGAAAATCAGTTTTTTTTTAATCCAAAAGCAATGAACAAAATATCAAGGGCACTTTGATCAATAAACAGACATCTCTGATATGAGCTCCAGTAGAGTCTGTGCCAGTTGATGGTGTTTGGTGCCGAGACGGATATCGGGCAGGAAAAGGAAGGTTCTGATACGTTTAGATGGATAGATGAGCATGTCTTGAGGGTTAGTGCTGTAGATTAGCTGTTAGCTTGGATTCGAATTTGGTAACTGTGGATATGAATGATAGAGTAGACTTTTATGGAAACAATCAGTTATCGTTTCTGTCAGGATTTCTTCGAGGCTTCCAAAGACGTATTTTTTTTTTTTTAGTAATGGACGACAAAAAATAATTTATCATACTTTTATGTACACGTAAGACATAAGCTAATGAGAAAAGGTCTAATTGATTTGTGAGGAGATTTCTAATGAAGCAAGATTTGACAGGTCCTCTTTTGCTGGTTCTGATGTTAGTACTAATAAAACACATTAGGCAGGTTACCTAGGTTTACATTATTTCACTAGAGCAGAACACTACAGGGACTTGCCCAGTACAAATTTGCTGCAGATGCTTTGAATTGAGTAATATGAATATTTCCTCTTGTTTACAATATATGGATACCTTAACACTATATGATTATGGCTCAATGACTGGCCCATACACTAAATGTGTGTTGTACTGATTTTTGTTTCTTAAAAAAGGTGAAGTTTTATCAGTATAATGTCTGTGGTCTGTTGGGGTGAATATACCGCTAAGGTTTATAATTCAATTGCCTCTGTAAGCAAAAATTTTATGGTCATTTTATGATCAAAAACAGCAAACTAGGCCATAGTAATGAAAATAAGAGTGGTGAGAAAAAAAAAAAAGACAAGCTAAGAGAAATATATTTTTGCAAACATAGTATTGATGGCAGACTCTAATGGGGTAAAACAGTGTTGGAGAGAGCAATGCAACAAAATGTTTTATGAATTGTGGGTACAGTGATGGTATTGCACGTTTATAGAACATTGACTAAAATGTGTATGTGACTTAAACATGATTTTATGCTTGCTTAGTGTGCAACTGTTCAGAATATATAGTAACTGTTTACTTTTTTTTTGTAGTGGTAGTACTAATCACACAAGTTAATGGATTGGTATTTAGATTTCTTTTAAATGCACCCAGAATGAATTTATATCCATTTATGATCTTTTTTTTTTTTTTTTAATCAATGTATGTGCATGTACCTTAGAACCTTAAGTTCTGTTACATTATATCTCTTTACATATTACTTTAAAATTGGCCTGGAATAAAGTATATACTTTGGTAGATACTGTGTTTAATCAGTTATTTTGTGCATTATGAGCAAAGAGATTTATTGTAAATTGTGTCTGAGGAAAATGTTTTACACTGTACAACATGCAGCCCACACAGATAGACTAAATCACTTTATTGGATCACTTTCTCTAACATACATGAAATCAATATTAAAACTTTTCAAACAAAATATCACATGAACTTTTATACAAAAATACTATAAACTTAAAAAGAAAATGTCCCTGAACTGTAACCAGATCATTTTTGTCTCGTTAAACTCATTAAAATGTTCTGTAGTACAAATTAGACTACACTGGACTAGACACACACACACACACACACACCAAAAGAAATTAAAATGACATAGTATTCACAACTGAAAATGTAAGAAAAAACTGCTAGGGAATGACCTATATAAGATTACAATATAAAATGTATCAAACCAGACAGTCTCATGTGCATATTAAACACATTACGGTGAAAGTGTTCTCTTCAGATCATGACTAGCTTGTGTTTTATCCTGTATTTCCTCAACGGCTCCATTTTTAAATGATGGCATCATGTTCCTCACTGCAGGACATGAAAAAAATATTAGCTGTGTTACATTATTATATACGAACATACAGTGTGTGCAGAATTATTAGGCAAGTTGATATTCTGGTCATATTTTTTTTCCTAGAACATTTTACCAATTCCAAACCACATCAATCTCCATAGGGAAATTCATTTTTAACAATTTACAAACTGTTAAAGACAGACCTAGATAACACTTTATTTTAAAGAGTCCTTGTTACACTTTACATGTACTTACTATTAACGTGTAACAAGGACACCTTAAAATAAAGTGTTACCATAATAAATGATGCATAATTACATGCAAATAACCCTAACCCTATAGTATGTAGTTAATTAATATTACTCAGTACTTAAATGTATATGTACACTGTAACAAGGACACCTTAAAATAAAGTGAAACCCAGACCTACTGTGTGCTACGAGGTTGATTTACAACCTTGTAGCACACAGTAGGTCTGGGTTTCACTTTATTTTCACTACATTTACAGTAAATGTCTTACTGAATTTTGGTGAAAAACTACATTACCCATGATGCTGTACAGAAACTCCACCAGAGTAAATGCAAATACTCTATGTATGTGTGTGTATATACTGTCATGGCCAAAAATATCAGCACCTTTGGTAAATATGATCAAAGAAGGCTGTGAAAATTCATCTGCATTGTTAATCCTTTTGATCTTTTATTAAAAAAATTCACAAAAATCCAACTTTTTTTTTCCTCTAATACACATTGGCCACTATTAACGGCACCCTTTTATTCAATACTTTTGAACTGACAATCCATTTGCCAGTTTAACAGCTCTAAATTTTCTCCTGTAATGTCTGATGAGGTTAGAGAACACCTGACAAGAGATCAGAGACCATTCCTTCATCCAGAATCACTCCAGATCCTTCAGAGATGCACAGCTCCATGTTGGTGCTTCTTCTCTTCAGTTCACCTCACTCATTTTCTACAGGGTTCAGGTCAGAGGACTGGAATGGCCATAACAGAAGCTTGGTTTTGTGCTCAGTGACCCATTTTTGAGTTGTTTTTAAGGTTTGTGTTTGGATTATTGTATGGTTGAAAGATCCAAACATGGCCCATTATAAGATTTCTAACAGAGTCAGTCACTTATTGATTTTTTTATCTTTTGGTATTTGATAGAATCCATGATGCCATGTGTCTAAACAAGATGTCCGGGACCTCCGGGACCAGAAATATAGGCCCCCAACATCAAAAATACAGCGGTATATTTCATTGTACACAAGGGGTACTTTTTTATCCCTGTGTTCACCAAACCCATCTTGAGTGTTTGCTGCTAAAAAGCTCATTTTTTAGTTTCATCTGACCATAGAAGCCAGTCCCATTTGAAGTTCCAGTCGTGTCTGATAACTGAATAAGCTTGAGTTTGTTTTTGGACGAGCTAGGAGAATTTCTCCCAAACAACAAACAACATGTGGTGATGTAGGTGCTGTTTGACAATTTTTTTTTTTAAGGTTTTCTGACCCCGAGACTCAACTATTTTCTGCAATTCTCCAGCTGTGGTCCTTGGAGAGTCTTTAGCCACTCAAACTCTCCTTCTCACCGTGCATTAGGACGATATAGACACACGTCCTCTTCCAGGCAGTTTCGTAACATTTTATGTTGATTGGAAATTCTTAATTATTGCCCTGATGGTGGAAATGGGAATTTTCACTGCTCTAGCTCTTTTCTTAAAGCCACTTCACTAATTTGTGAAGTTCAATTATCTTTTGCTGCACATCAGAAATATATTCTTTGGTTTTTCTCATTGTGATGGATGATTAAGGGAATTTGGGCTTTGTTTTCCCTCCTATTTATATTTCTGTGAAACAGGAAGCCATGGCTGGATAATTTTATGTTCATAATCACCCTGGAGTGCTCAAAAGTGTGAATATGAATGGGAATATACTTCAGAGATATTTTACTACATTTTAAGAATTTCTAGGGGTGCCGATAATTGTGTCCAACGTGTATTTGAGAAAAACATTTATTTCATAATGATATTTCCCCCCATTTTAAATTCTTATTATCCAATGAAAGGTTAGATTTTTGTGAATTTTTTAAAATAAAAGATCAAAGGATTAACAATGCACATTAATTTTCACAGCCGCCTTTGATCATATTTACCAAGGGTGCTGATATTTTTGGCCATGACTGTATATATATATATATATAATTTATTTAGTCATTTAGCAGATGCTTTTATCCAAAGCGACTTACAAATTATATATATATATATATATATATATATATACACACACACAGTATTTGGCCCATATATACAGTACCATTTTCAAATACTTTTTTTTTTATCAAATGTTTAAGATTTTATTCACCTTATAGCTGGTTGGTTTGGTTCATGGCTCTTAATAACTCTATAACAAAAACTTTTTAACAATCCCTATGGGAAAAATTAATTGAAAAAAATATTTCCGGAACCAGTGTTGCTGAAAAAGTGGATGGGCACTAATGCGTTCTTTTGAGAAATAGGAGATACATGGCTCAAAAACTCATCACATCGCATATCTGAACATATTTGGATCCACAGTTTTTTGGGTTTTTTTAAACAAGCAATTAATTGAGTACTCTGATGGTACTCACATGACTCTGTAGCGCACTTCCTGTTGTGAGCAGGCCAACCTGTAGCCCAGAGTGATGACCAGTATGATAATAAAGGCCAGCATCATACCGCCAATGAAACTACCCGCATGGAACCGAGGACCTGCTGTTGGGTTACTAGGAGGAACACCTGTTTTATCCGACCAAAGAAAATAGTAGTCTCAAAATTTGACTGTATAAATGCCAATGCTGATCAAAAGTAGTGCAATCAGTCAATACAAAAACTCAGGCTGTACCTGTAGATGCAGAAATCAGGTGTTTGCTCTCTGTTGAGATGTGCACAGTGTTCACAGACGGCTCAGTTGGGCTGATGGCTTCAGCTTTGGGCAGTAACGTTGAATAGTTGGACATGTTCGATCCAGTCACTGAAGTCTTTCCTTCAGCTGAATGAGCCTGGACAGCTCTCCTGTCTGCATATGGAAAATCCAGATCAGCAAAAGCATTTTATTTGTTCTTATATTACAGAAATTACAATAAAAGCCACTAGCAGAGTACTTTTATAGTGTTGTGTAAGATTTTGCTGCAATAGCACACATCTCGTCCAAAACACTGTGAATGCTGTAATCTGTGTTTTCTTGGAAAACTTGAGTAAAATGGTGTGGGTTAAGAGATTCATATGGCTGTACTACTTGAGAATAACTCATAAGTTGTTTACATGTAGATTGTCTCAATACAGTGAGCAGGGAACTGTCTACCTAGACCAGTTGTTCTCAGCCAGGGCCTGGGAAAAAAAATACTTTGGTAGATAATGTCTTTGATCAGATAAACAGTAAAACATGCAGGCCGCACCATTTAATCACTTTATTGGATCATTTTCGCTACCACACATGAAAGCACCTTTCAACAATACTATAAAGAAAACATACCAAAAATGTCCCTGAACTGTAACCAAAAGATAATCCAATAATGCCTCCGATATAAAGATTTTTACAGGTGCATATTTTATACACTATAGATGTTATAAACTCATTTAAGTAGAACTAGACTAGGAAAAAGAAGAAACACACACACACACACACTGAAAATGTGCTGAGTTCAAGTATTCTCTAACTGAAATGTGGGCCGGGGCCCAACAGGGGGCCTCAGCAAAGTTCCATGACAGCCTCAAGATAACTTATAAATTATTTAAAATAAGACAAAACAAGCATTAAAATAAGTCCCAGATATTTATGTATTTTGTGAAGAAGTTAGAAGAAGAACCAGGGTTCCCACGTTCTTAAAAATCTGAATATATGAGGGAGAATCATTTTAAAAGTGTGATTTATAGCTTTAAAATGAACCCTTTTCACAGACAGATGACCTCACTTGTCGAGTGAGGAATGTTATCATGAATTTTGCTACTAAATGGGAAGACAAAAATTATTTTTGTTGTAGTTTCTGTTCACCACCTATAAGTTTACACAACTATGATGACTTGCGCTTCCAAGAAAATGTGAAAAGGGTCCATATTTCACCAGGTAGAAAATTGTGTGTAAAACACAATTTGAGGGGGCCCAGAAACCATAGTGGCACCCCTAATTTTAGGCAACAAAAACGAGGTGCTAATATGTAGGCCAGGGGTGTCTTGCTATTTGGTTTCTAGAGTCCTTTGGCTTGTTTCTAGGGCGTTTCAAGGCAGTAACTAGGCTGTTTCTGAATGGCTGCTAATTAAAGTATCTACCAAGCTTCTATCACTGACCCTTGTCCAGCCGTCCAGCTTCTCCTCACTATCTGTGGAACTAACAAAAAGAGTGATAAGAACACTAAGTATGAGCAATAGTAAAATGTAATGTTTCGCAGCCACCAAAACTGACCAATTTGGCATCTTTGCCATAAGCCTTGCTTCATTTCGGAGTCTGTTGTCCAGCTCACTCGGTTTTGAGACAGAACCGCAATGTTCCAAACTCTGTGTCACACGTATACATAATGGAAGCTTTCGCAATTTCCGTTAGCCTATATAGCGCGGTTTCCACAGAGTTCTTACGATATAAATAAACAACTGAGAAATACTTACCCGATGACAAAAGCAGACATGAATGAATGAAGATGAAACAAAACCAGCGGTTCATTTTATTCACAAATAAACTAAAGTCCTAAAAAAGTGACGGATGAAAAAATGCTCAGTCTTCTGAGTCTGCCCTCATTATCGACGAATTTATCAAACCGCTTCAGGTGTCATTCAGAGGAACGCGTTATAAATAATATAAATAATGAAATTAGACTTTAATATCCAGTTTTTGTCAACACCAGCACAACTGGCTGACAGCAACAGCGACCGAAACTGTGAACTACGCGGTCTTTACTTGGGGTTTGGTTTGCACATCTGTCGGTCGGTGTGTGTGTGTGTGCTCTAAAAAGCAGGCGTTTGCCCTGCATATCTAAATGTAATATTATTGTCTAAGTTTTGAAAGTAATGATGTCCAAGCAAGTGATTTGAAACATTTTATTTTTGCAAAGCATTACAGTCTGGAGGAGGGGAAAATCGAAATACATTTTCAAAAACTTAAGTGCACTCAGGCACGATCAGTTGAGCCAGAAATCCCATGGCCACGTGTTTTTGATAAATGATCAATTCAATTGTACTTTCTTTGCAAATGGTGACTGAGTCAAAGTTTGTCAAAACAATGTCAAAAACAAAAATACTTCATTGTTTTTTTGAATTTATGGCCACTTAATGTAAGCATGGACTAAAGGAAGAAAGAGATACATGTCTATCTTCAACATCAGCATTTGTGCCTAGCCCTGGTTTAGTGTCCAAAATTTCTACTTTTACATTGCATTTTGTTAAAGCTACTATAACATCATAATGACATTCATATGAATCATATAAGTTGCTGACTTGCTGTGCACCAAAACCAAATGTTTATTATCGCTTGGGAGCTACGTATCAAGGTTTTAGGGCCGTACTACATCAGTGTTTTTCACTGCAACATGAGTCCCATGCGACGTGTTAAAGACGTTTAAAAAAAAAAAAAAAAAAAAAAAGGTAATTTGGGCACATGTCTGAGGATGTCCAAAATTGGCACGTGGATTTATTTGAAAGAGATTTTACCAAATAGAATTCCATAAAAACATCAGGCCTTTCTGATAAACAAATTCAACATGCATGAAAATGTTTACATGCCAATTTTCACAAAAAAGCAAGACTTCATCACATTTCTGTAATTTACACTGAAAATACAGAACCATGAAAAAACTGAGGCCAGGGGATTCTACATTACACGTCTCATTAGTGAGCTAATCGCTAAAGTGCCAAAGAGAACGAGGGACTGATACCCTAAACACAGTCATATTGATGCATAAGAATGTAATAGGCTGCAGAAAAGGAGGAATTCATTAGTACAAATATGACATTTATACAATACAGTGTGCACAGAACTGCAAAAACGTGAAGAACATTTTCTGTTGTGGTTGGTTGGTTTTGTCTGAAGTAAAATTATTCGGTCTGGGCTCAAATTAGCTGCAGAAATTTGGAATTCAATAATGAACAATCAACATGCAAGCGAATGCTTTTCATTACTCTGACCTCGGCTGGTGTTCTCACATTTACCTTACTAGTTACTTCTAGTCGCCAGGGCACAGATGTTGTTTAAGATCATTCCTTGAGTTTGACTGCAGGAAATTAAGGTACAATTTTCGCTGATCTCTTCCAGAGCAGCATAAAACAAAATGATCTGCATTGGCGACAAAACCTTCTACCGCAGCAATGTCTCACTGCATGGAGCCAAACTTCTGGAAGAAAGGGTCTTTCTTCTGATGCTGGACTGCTCATCAGGTGAGTCTTACATCTCATCCAAACCATAGTCCTCTTCAGGGAAGTCTCCCACAGTTACTGAGAGAAGGCACCATATTTTGGCTCACACTCAAAATAACGTTTCCCATTCACACTAAATCAAGACAAACATAACGCATCAGTTAGACTTTCTCAGAAGGATCATGTAAGGGTCACATTAGTCATTTTCAGAGACATGCTGGTCTTATTCATAAACAAAAATAACTTGTGCATGCACCGACCTGCCATCATTCTTCCCCAGCGGCTCATCATATTTCACACCAACCCAGTAGCCTGGTTTGAAATCTGCTGTACCTGCAAACAAAGAAAGCATTTAAGCCCCATTGCATATGGTTGGAATACACAGGAATTCATATATGGGGAGAAAAAAAAAATAAAAAAAATCCCATCTCTAAAGAAACCAGGGAGCCCAAGGTCAGGATGGCATGTTAACTGCCTTTTGAAAAGCATCACTCACAATTTAAATAAATATCAAATCTAGATGAAAATGAATTATATTAATTTCTTTTCATTATTACAAGAACATGTAACATTCAAGGGGTAAATCAGAGCAGTAGATGCGATAAAACCAGGTCATGCAAACAGCACGAACAAAGCCTTAATCTGAGAGGTGTGATATGAAAATGAGGGTAAGCTTACCCACAAACATAACAGTGCCAATCTTGGTAGGTTGCCCAGGAACTTGAACTTTGCAGCGGTTCCCAACAGCAATGGCTTCAGCGGCCACCTTCTCTTCCTCTTCTTTCTTAGCAAGAGCCTCTTCTTGCTTGGCCCTGTCTTCCTCATTAAATCGACCTAACTTCATATTCTTCTTGAAGTTACGGATCGAATCTGACAAATAAAAAACTGGAATGTTTATATATATGCTTACATTAATTATAAAAGCACTTATAATACGTATGATCAAAATTTCTTAACCATTTGTACTTGTACTGTAACAATGTATTTCATGCGCTTACGCGGTGAAACAAAAAGGTAATTTTTAATCCGAATGTTAACTCCATTTAAAACCTGCCCCTTTCTTACAATTGACTGCAAGCTCACGTTTAGTCGATCTGCCTCCATCCAATCAACAACCAATTGAAAGACTACATTTTTTCCCATTTTCAAAAGTCCATTTACAGATTTTCTCAATCGATTTGACACTTTTCTCCAATGCAATGTACTTGTTCTCAAAACAATTAGCACAGCCATCCAAACACAAAATTATCTTAACCAAACAGTTCAACTTTACTGCAAAATGAAGGACTACAAATTTCTAGTAATGCATTTATTAAAAGTAAATATTAACATCAAATCTATAGGTTTGTTCTCTAATGATTATAAAACACAGTCAGCTGTAGACGCACAAATACACTAATGAATGTTTGGACATTTACAGTAAATAACAGAAGTTGTCCCAGGAGGACTAAAAATCTGTACTATCAACAATCATAGTACAACCCTTTATAAGTCACCCCCCCCCCAATGCCCTCCTCTCTACTCATCTCTTACTCTTCTCCTCTCCTCTTTTCTCACATCTTCCTCTCTGCTCATCTCTTTCTACCCGTTACACTTTTCATCTTCTCTCTCATTACACCCCTTTCTCTACCCACTCCACCACCTTATAGACTTACACCTCTTTCTTTAAAGGCCTCCCCCCCAATTAGGACAATTACACAGTGTTCAGATCACTGTGTTAACCGTTTTGAAAACAGTGACCTGAGTTTGGAGAAATGTATCAAATTGATTGAGAAAAACTGTAACTCAGATGTACGTCACAATAAGGAAGACATGTCATGTCTCGATTTCAATTTCATTATGAGTTAAATCACAGCTCAAATGTTTGTGCAGTTACAATAAGTTGCTATAAATGTGTTACAGGCAGAAATGTCATTATAATAGATATTTGGATTACCTGCCCTTTTTTCATAGGCTTCATCAGAGATCTCAAATTTCTCCACCTTTGACAAATCAGTGAACTCCCCGCTTTGCGTACCACTGCGGTCTGTCACCTGCACAGAAAACAACGCTAAAGTCATACCTGCAAACTCACAGGTCGTCAAAAAGGTGACATAGTTCTAAATGTGACCCTTGTAGGGGGGTCTGGGGGCGAAAATTTTTGAGAATTTAACATGTAAATGAAGCGTTCTGGTGCACTCTGACAACAAAATAAAGGAAAAAGACAACATAAGCTTCAAGTAAAAAAAAGCACATTTATACCACAAACTTTTTGGACAGTGCAACTCTGTTGTCGTCATGTTCTTTCTTCTCTTTGTAAGCAGTGGAGTAATTTATTTTTGCAAATTTTAATGTTCACATTAGAGTGCGCATACTATCAACAAACTCCATCTTTTCACTGCAGATGAAATAGAAGCTGCATCTGAAGTGGCATTAGATGTATTTACACAGACTGTTTAATGAAGCTGAGGTGCCATAAATGCATTTACACAACAAAATTTCAAATGCATAAATAATTTTATAAGATTAATGTTTTAAATATTTTTGAACATACAAGTTATAAATGTTGGAGAAAATGCAACACTTTTAATTATGAAATCAAACCACCAGTAGATGGCGGTAAATGACTGTTTTAATGAGCGAGTCATTAGTCATTCATTCAAACAGCTGATTCATTCAAAAACAAGGCAAATGACTACTGTCCTTATGAATGGGTTACTGAATCATTGACTCGCTTGATTTGTACAAAAACGTGGATTCATTCAGTAACGAAACACCGCTGTGTTGCTCGGAGACACAAAACAGTTCTGCTGTGGCTTTGATTGAAACTTCGTCAGCGAACTTGAGCAAAAACAGTCAATATTGTATTACAAATTGCGAACTTTGTGTCTGTTTCACTCACGATAAAGAACTTCCACACCGACGACATGTTTACATCCGGATGCGAGCGCAAGTGTGCCGTCAAAACCGACCGGCTGTGAGATGAGGGGTGTTCGATTTGAAGCAGGGGCGCGCAGACCGATCGGACATCAAAGTACCGGTCCGCGAGAACATTTCGAAAGCATGCAGAGCCATCTGCTCTCTGTAGCTCTCGCGGTGGTTTGATGTCATACAGTGATCAGTCTGCGCTGTGCTACTTAAAGTCGAATCGAGAAAGGGACTTTGGTCGAACACACTCCAGTCTATGAGCTTGCAATTTCTCTCTCTCTCTTTCCACCCAGACGCTTCGGATCTAGACGATTCACATAAATGACATATTTTGATTCAAAACGGCAAATTTCGCCGAAAAGCGACAAGTTTGCAGGTATGAAAGTATAAGAATTCAGTCTTTATTAATGCTATCAAAATGGTTTAAAAATGTCCAGAACAGCAGAATTTAGAAGCTCTAGACATCATTATCTCACATCGCTTTAATTTTGTTATGTCACTTGTTTTCTATGTAGCTGGGGTGTCAGAAAAGAGTCAATACCCACATGTATTCTGCAGTCATCATCCACAGGATAGGAGCCGAGCAGCGCTTCATTGTTGTCTAGCTTCTGTAAGAACTTGTCTGAAGTGCTAAATAGATCAAGTTCCATATAAGCAGCTGGGGTGCCCACAATCAGCTCCAGTTTACTCTGAAAAACAAACATACATGTCAAACTAGAAAATAAACTAAAACATCAATATAATTCCAAATAGACCCTCACAGTTTGATGACCTGTGATGTAATACACGAAAAATATAGAAAAAAATTGTATCTTCATGTGTACCAGAGCTTGTCACTCATTTTGTAGCTTATTTACCCCTAAATGGTTCAAAGAAGTACATTAAGGGAACATATTACAACTCAGCAGTAGTAATATTCATATTTTAGAGGTTGATGTATAAAATCATTTTTAAGGGTACAGACAAGGTGACAAGCTCTTGTACAACTTTTTCTTGCACATTTAATCTGACTATATGCTATTAGTGTTTTTTTTTATGAACAGAACGCACATTAATATTTATTATGAGATGCTGAGATGGGAGTAAAGATTAAATTTCAATGCTTTTGCGTTCTCTTGCAAAACTTTTACATTTCCCAGAGAAACTTTGTTCACTCGCACAATAATTGCTTTCCCTCAAGAAATTTTGCTTCACTTTCAAAACTTTTGCAGTGGAAATAATATGAAGTGGTAGGAAACTCTATTTCATAGATTTTGCAGGAGAACCTAAAATATTTATAATATTTTTTATAGTATATTTGTAATAGTTGTGCGAGAGAACGCAATATAAAGGCACAGTTTCTTAGGATCGCAATTTTTTATGAGTGGACACAAAAGCATTGAAAGAATTTTTACACCCATGTTTTTTTTTTTAAACATCATGTCCCTTTAGGGGCTCCATATTACAGAGCCACAAATGCTGTTATACTGAATAATAAATATCATGCAAGAGTGATGTCATGCCTATGATTTGACCATATTGCCACAATGGACAACATCTGCATATGTCCAGAATATTACATCCATAACTTGAAAAAAGTAACAAACCTGTTTTGAACCTTTTAAAAAAAAGACACTACACCCAGTTCTTTTATAGTTTTACAGGAAAATAAATAGCATAACATATCCCAAATATCACGGGTCATTTTATAAAACAAAGCTGCACATACTCAATTCTGCAATAGGCAATATCACATGTAGTGTACTATCTGACATATTTCATGCCTGACTACTTGGCAATAATACTAGCATACGAGTCGCACAAGAGGCATGATCTGCCCTGCCGCACCTTAAACTCTGCGATCGTTATTCCTCGGTTGAATCTCCGGTTCACCTCGAAGGAGCTGACGGTGCTGGTCACCCGCACGGTCACGGTGGGGTTGGTGATGACTGTCACACTCCCGTCCATCTTCCGTTACTAACCAAACTCTGATGCTGCTGGTGTGGTCGAGCTGAAAATCAAACGGTGTGTTTGGTATTCATGCAGCAAATCAAAGATGCCCGGACAGAACTGTTATTTTGTCATAGGCTCCGCTTAAGATTTAATATTTGCTATCTTACTGGTTGCTATGGCTAGCCACCAGTATTTACATGTACTCACGTGACAAGCCCTTCACTTTATTCACTGCTTCAATCAGCTGTTAGCACGTTCACTTCTCATCAGTTACACGCGATCCGATATTTTAAGGGCTGTATCCAGAATTCAAACAAACAAAACTGTATATTTTCTCCTTGTTTTAGCTCTTCAGAAAAGCTCTTCCGTCAAAGCCCACGCCACTGGATTCTGGAAGATTCTGCCCACCCACATTGACTTTTGAGCCAATAAAAATTGGCAATTGGGCGGGACCTTGGATTCAACCAATAGGAAAATGTTATCAGGTTTTCAGTGGGCGGGGAAACAGTACTCTGTCGAATCGGGCGGTTCAGTGATACGGTTATTATCCAATCACTATTTGTTTTGTTGAAGCAGACCGCTCCCAAAGATGCATGAAAAACACATGCTTGCAGTACTGAATGAATTCCACACGATGCTGCTAGAGTTTCAGAAACGCCTCAAAAAAGCTCAAAACATACGTCAGTAAATTCATTCAGAAATTGCTAGTAAATTTCACAAAGAAACGGTGAGTGACGCATCGAATTAAACGTGAAGTTTTCCCCTAAGAAAACTGAAAACGTGCTCTAATCTTTGTTTTATGTACAGCTTCGAAAAATCTTACACTGTAGTAAGTTATTTAACTGAACTATAAAAATACCTTTCTGACTATTACATATGAGAATAAAAACGCAATTGTAACTAACATAAATATTAGGATACTAGTTTGGGATATATACACAAGTTAAAAATTAGTGTGTCTCACAAATAGGTACTTAAATTGGAATAAATATAGTAGCCTAACTATTGTAAAACTTACTCCTTACTAAATATAGTACAAAATTAAAAGCTGCTAGTTACAACTATAGCTACCCAACTAACAACGAGAGACAAGTAGCTATGGAACAAGTATGTTACATTTGATACATTACTTGTCAACATTTTTTACCATGACAAGGAAAAAAAATGTTAAAGCATTTGTTAATCTTAGTTCATGTTAATTTCAAAATTGGCTAATATATAAAAGTTGTACATGTTAACATTAGCCTATTTAATGGACCTGAGCTAACATGAACTAAAAATTAACAGTTCTAGTTTCAATAATTATCATCAATTAATAAGCACTGTAAAAAATGTATTGATCATTGTTAATTGTTTAAACTAAGGTTAGCTAATTGGACCTTACTGGACCCATTTTGAAACACCTCTGAATCTGATATTTAAATACACATTTGCTAGTGTCACGGTGCACACACGAGGGAGGATACAGGAACACGCAGACGAGGACGTAACTCAAATAGTCTTTAATAATGACATCAGGGCAAGACAAGGCAGACACAGGAACACCGGGGAGTAACGAGTAGACCAGACAACACGAAACTGAACAGGCTTGAACTAATATACACAGGCTAATGAGAGACACAGCTGGACAGACAAATAATCACTAGAAACAAGGACAGGAAACATACCAAATATGGACACAAGAGGCAGGAATACATGACACACGACAGA
>JAFVLL020037191.1:0-11038 GCA_021397915.2 Tor tambroides | reverse complement strand
CCTCTATCAATTGCATATTTATTCTCTAACTGCTACTTTTTCTTTAAAACTAACACTAGCTTTCTTTTTTCTATTCTATCTACTTTTTTCTTTTTTTTTTCTAACCGAGACTTATCATATGGCTTGCATGTTGTTGCTCTTTTGTTGGTTTTGATTGCTTCCATTGTCCTCTTTTGTAAGTCGCTTTGGATAAAAGCGTCTGCTAAATAACTAAATGTAAATGTAAATGTAAGACAGGGTGAGTAGCATAGGAGACAGCAGTAATTAAAGAGCCATTCAAGGAATGGGCAGGAATAGGTTCAGGAAGAGGAACGGCAGGAATTCCCCACTGGGAGGCTAAAGAGCTATCCATAAAGTTGCCCTCGGTACCTGAATCAATCAGAGCCGAACAGGAGTTTGAAAAGACACCAAACTGAATAGAAACAGGAAGGAGAGTACGAGAGGAGGGGGAATACAACAAAGAGGTAATGCTCACCAGGATCCCCCGCTTTACTGGTGAGCCTCGGCTTTTAAAGGACAGCCTGCTGCAAAGTGACCAGGCTTGCCGCAGTACAGGCACAGACCTAGGGCAAGACGTTGCTGCTTCTGTTGGGGAGTGAGGCAAAGGCACCCCACCTGCATAGGCTCAGGCTCAGAGGAGGAAACGTTCGAGGAATCCGTAGGGGAAACTAGAGACAATTTCTCTGCCCTCCAGGATGAACGAACTCCCAGGCGCTGACGGCGGTGGTGAAGGTGACCCTCAATCCGCAATGCCATATCGGTAAGGTTGTCAAAATCATGCGGCAAGTCATGAGTAGCCAGCTCATCCTGAATATCCTCCTCCAGCCCTGCACGGAGCATGGATCGGCTGGACCCCTTATTCCAGTCGCATGACGCTGCCAGGGTCTTGAATAGGATAGCATACTCAGTCACTGAATGACTCGCCTGACGAAGCCACGCTAGCTGGTTGGCTGCTTCCTGACCCCTGGCAGAGCGGTCAAACAGCCTCACCATCTCCTGGCGGAAATCATCGATTGATGCGCAACAGGTAGCTTGAGTCTCCCAGACAGACATTCCCCAGTCGTGAGCCTTTCCAGTTAGAAGCGTCAGTACAATGGCCACTTTGGACTCCTCAAATGCATATGTGCGTGGCTGTAGGGCAAATACCACAGAGCACTGGGACAAGAAGGCCCGGCAGGAGTTGGGGTCTCCATCATATGGTGGAGGGTTGTTGCATCTGGGCTCAGGCTCATGACGAGGAAAGGGATGAACTGGACCACCCTTGGCAGCTTTCCGCTGCAGGTCTTGAATGCGAGTGGTCAGCTCAGCCACCTGGTTAGCCAGAAACTCCACCTCCCTTGTGGTGTTGGTCAATCTGGCTTCATGCTGGCCCAAAAGAACTCCCTGCTGGTTGACCGCGGTTCTGACAGTATCTGGGCCTGCTGCGTCCATCTTGGCTAGATCATTCTGTCAGGAACACAACACGGACACAGATGCAGTCTTCAGCAGAAAAAAAAACAGTTTATTTATAACCAGTCCAAACAAAAAGGGAAATTCCTCAAAAAACAAAAACCCTGGCAGAGTAAAAAGGAAAAATAGTCCAACAGCAACAATGGGTAACAGAAAAACGTCCTTGCAAAACGTCCGGCAGAGGGCGCTCAACGGCGTGGCCACATGAGGAATTCGAGAGCGGAGAGGGGAGGAAGAGGTGAGGAAACTGGCTTCCAAGCAGGGCGTGAAAACTTCAGAGGGAATGCGGGTGTCCGGCCTAGGACACGAGAAAGGGGAAAATAGAAAAACGAAAAACTGGAAGAATTAACAACAACCTGACAGGGAGCCGACAGAGACACGATCAGACGGAGCAGCTGAGCGTTGGCGAACTGGCGAACAATGATCTAGCACAGGACGGCACACAAGAGGGCTATAAATAGAGCGGGAAATGGACAAAATATTAAATTCAGGTGAGCGAAATCAAACAATTAAGGGCAGTAAGTGTGGTAACGAGAGGGAGGGGTGAAACGCCACAGAAGAGCACATGGCAACGATCAAAACAAAACACCATGTGCTCGCAACATGCAGACAGATACAAAACATGACAACCGAAAGACAGGGTGATCAGCCAGGGGACATGACACTTATCTCATTACCCCAAACTCAACATAACCATTTTTTAATTCAATAATAATAAAAAAACAGTAGAATGAACAGTTACATTAATTGTATTTACAGTATACCATTATATACATATTTTGAAGTCGCTACTTTTTTTTTTCTTTTTTTTTTTAATTATATAATAAAAAAATAATATATACACACACAAGCAAAAAATGGTAAAAAGCAAATTAATCCAAACAATGATTTGTCAAAGTGCTCTCTGGTATGTAATAGTTTTGTGTGGGGCACAGAGTACATTTTTGCTTGTTAATCACTGAAAATCTTATCCTGTTCCACTCTGTGAAGGTGTGCACATCACCCGAAACATGACATGTCAGAGCCAATGAGCATTCACTGACTTTGATATCACTAAAATCGATTACTTTTAAGATAATTTTAGGGTGTATTTGGTGTATTTTTGGTTAATTTTTATTCAAAGCATATTCAGAAAACGTCTGTGTCCCACTGCAAACAAAATAAACATTACATGATAAGTAATGGCTAAACAGTTGCATAAAATTTTATTAATTTTAAGATTTTAAGGTGTGGCCTTTAAAAAATATGTAATTCTTTGAAACAAGTTAGCACCAGAAGTGACACAGAAAAGAATGAAATGTTACAATTTCAGATTAAGTAAATAAGGCAACTATTAAATTGCAGTTGAAAACTTAATTTCACAAATCATAAATAAAAGAGAATCAGCTGATTAATTTCATAAATTCAATTTTAATAGATTATATAAGGATTTGTAACTATTTATACATCTGTATTTGTTAATATGCAAATGATTTACATTTTAGTTGCTGTTAATATGGCAGTATTGTACATTTTACACAAATGTACAAAATTGCACAAATGAACATGTAGTAGAACAACATTTTACGTAAAATACATACTAATACTCATTACTTTTTCTTTTATTCTGTTTTGGCTTACAGTGTGGCTTGGCCCTCTTTGTTGCTTAGATACTTTCTGTGGGCATACATTGCAGTGTTTTTTTGATTTTGTTGAGGTCAACCAACTGCTGTTTCCATTGGCTATTCTAATAATTCTAAATGTGTTGCAGGGTAGTCGTGCTGGAGAGAGATTGCTGGGGTTTTAGTTAGAGTTTCATGGCTTTTTTTTGCCTTCTCTGCATGGTTATTTGGTTTTTGTGACACTAACCTTCGTGGACTTTATATCTTGCTGTGTGTGTGTGTGTGTGTGTCACTGGTGTGCTAGTAGTGTGATCAACTGTTCCTGGGCTCCTAACTTCCCTAGCAGGTGATTGCGCATTAGCTCTCTGTCTCTCTCTTAAGCCCCGCTCACACCGCCATCAATATGCAGCGACAAAGCGGCATGATCCCATTAGTTTTCAATGGAGAGCTGGCGATTTCCAGCAATACAAGTGACAGTGACAGTTAGTGACTGGATGCAGGTGTGTCCAGCGGCATAAAAAATTTCAGAAATGTTTATGCAAATTAGGAATGACTTTAAGGAGCAACAACCTATTGGAGTAAAGACAGTGTGAGAGTGAAGCTCACACATTATCTGTCTTGAATGCAGGCAAAACAGGACAGTTAATTTTTAGGGCATTTTCACTGTTCTATGGCTGTCTTCACACTGACAGAATTTTGGATTGACAACCACATTTACTCATAGGAGTGAGTCTCAAAATGTTAGTCTCAGCTTATGATAGAAGCTCAGATACTGTCTGTATGAACATGCAACTGAAGTCAAGCCTATATTCTGTGACTATCACCTGTAGGCAAAGCAACAGTGCCTAAAGTAAATATCAAAGATGACAATGTCCAAGCATCACATTCAATTGAGGCACATCCATCTTATTATTTTATACCAGTAATAAGCAGAGCATTTGAGAAACTCGCGGATCACAAAACTGATGGGAGCAGCTGTCAAAAGCATTGAACTTGGAACCACAGTTGCTTTTGGGAAATACACCCAAGTAATATGGAAGAAAAATAATGACAAATGTCTTTGAAACAAAAAAGCATGTTGAATTACACTAACTGAAAAAAAAAATAATGCATTGCATTAGCAGTTCTTGCATTTTAATGCTTTGTATTTTCAGGGTTTGCATTTTTAGGGGCTGAAATCCAACACAGTTGTATATTTAAGCTGTGAATATTTCAATTCAAAACATTTCACACACATTTTCATGATTAAAAATTCAATGATTCATATTCATCTTGTAGTGTTCACTTCAGAAATATTCAATCTGTTTAAAAATACGATGTATAATGTTCAACAGGCAATTTTCTATGCAATTTTATTTCAATTTACAAATTTGCTTCCACAAATTCAGTGGTTCAAATTCACCATAAAATTCAGCATTGCACATCCAGGTACTGCAGGAATAGCAGTAGAGTACCGATGCATAGTGATGGGCGCTTTCAAAGCACTGTAAAGCTCCGAATCTTTTGTGAATCAATTGTTTCGAAACAGTGGTTTGGAGCATGTATCAAACTGCCAAAGTTGTGATTTCAGTAAATGAGGCTTCATTATGTCATAACTGTTTCGAAACGTTTCGAAATTTCAATGATTTGCCGGTGGGGGTGGGGGTTTGCAACACCCGCTTGCGCCACCTGCTGGTGAGCGACTAACAGCCGATGAAGGTCATGCATCGGTACTCTACTGCTATTCCTGCAGTACCCGAATTTGTAAAGTGAAATAAAATTGACCGAAAATTGCCTGTTGAATATTATACATCGTATAAACATTTTTAAACAGATTGAATATTTCAGAAGTGAACTCTAGAAGATGAATATGAATTATTGAATTTTTAATCATGAAAATGTGTGAAATGTTTTGAATTGAAATATTCACAGCTTAAATATACAACTGTGTTGGATTTCAGCCTCTAAAAATGCAAGCCCTGAAAATACAAGGCATTAAAATGCAAGCACTGTTAATGCAATGCATTATTTTATTTATTTATTTATTTATTTTCGGTTAGTGCAATTCAACATGTTTTTCTGTTTCAAAGACATTTGTCATTTTTTTTTCTTCCATACCAAATATGTTTCTGTTCAAACAGCAGGGCTTCACTAAAAAAAAAAAAAAAAAAAAAAAAAAGACTTATATTTGTATGTCTTGAAAATTTACAGTGAGTTTTGTATAGAATATATAGAATGGTGTTGTCACTCTCATTAATGAAAAAGCGAATGCAACCACATTAATGACTCAAATACAAGACTGCCAACTGTATTCTGCAGCCATGTGATTGTGTCCTATATGATTTACCTGTAACTGTACATATGGATATAATAAAATGATGTGTGAATTTGATTTATACATAGATATTTCTTGCTAGAATGGATACAGTTGAGCAGTTTACATGGCTTCGGTTCATAGTAAAATTTTCCACTGCACATTATTCATTATCAGGGGCAAAAAAGTGATTATTTGACAAATCTGAATGATGTTTTAGAATTTTTTAACAGTATGACTGTTTAATTCATACGTTGTTAAATCAATAACCAGATATAATGCACAGAGCGCTACTGTAGATTATAGCAACAATCTCTAGCAGCAGAAAGTTACTTTCAACTCTTTTAAAAATTCTGACATATATTAGACTGATATATATCTCACAATCACATTTCTGAAGAAATGTTCAAGCATGCAGTCTACTAAATAACAATGGAGCAATTCCGAGCGACAGAATTAGGAACGCCCCACAAGCGACTCAATGGAAAGAGAGAAGCAACATGCAAAGACAAAGCGGCTTTAGGCTCTGCCAACCCTGAGGTGCACTTTTAACTTTTAACTCATATCTGTGTTTACTATTCATGTTTTTAACTGTGACTTTTAACTTTATTCAGCTGTTGCAAAAGCAACATTGTAACAGTTTAGTCCTTGTTTCAGAACAAAGCAAACAAACTACAGGTCTGAAAATGCCCTTATAGTATATCATAAATGCAAAATTAGTGTTAGGTGCTAACTTCTGTTATTTGGCTCAGTTCAAACACATGACTACAGAGACCCAACTTTGCTTTCAGATGTTTCAAGAAATGTCTCAAATATATTGAGCACTTGACTGAATTCGGTAATGTGCAAAAATCCTCTTAAAATATTCTTTCAGTATTCCTCACTTATCTTTGATCTCATCTGTACTTCTCTGAACAATCTTGGATCTTTGTATTGCAGCACTTCTCATGTTTCAGCCTTCTTATCATGAATCGTTTAAGTCGTATTTCCTCATTTGTAAATTGCTTTAGATAAAAGTGTCAGCTAAATAAATAAATGTAAAGAGTAATAGTGATTTCTCAGAAATTCAGTGATTTTGTCAGTAGTAGTGTAGCAACATTTTAAAAAACAAAATTTTTGAGCCTTTGATTAACATACTCTTATGCAATTTGTTACGTATGATAAAATGATACAGACTAAGTGTCATGAGTGGTTGGGGTTTTAGGTTTGCAATAATCACATCCCACAATGTCAGTTCATACTAATATGAATAAATATGCTATTCTAATCCCATTTATTATATCACAACTTTAAACAAGAGGTCTGGGTTTGAGTGTGATGAATTAATATGATTACAAAGGTAATTATTTGCAAACGGATATACAGCTAGTACTGATAATTTCATGATTAAATAAAATATACATGTAATGAATATTTGTTTTAATCATTGTAAATGTACTGGGTAGCTATAAATTAATTAATTGTGAACGCTTTTATAGTTTGGAGCTGCTTCTCCAGGCCTTTAGGAGGATCAGTGTTGAGTCCATGAGCAAGGTCAGGTCTTGACAGGTCTGTGGGGCAAACCTAAATTGGAGAGGCAATTAGAGCAGACGGGGTAGAGAGGGAGCAGAGAGGAGTGATGAATTACTGTAGGCTCACAAATGGACACAAAAAAATGGCCTCTGGTGTATTCCCCTACAGACTCACATAGCCCAATGCTAAGATATGACAGCAGGTCTTTGCAGACGTTCACAGTAAAATGGTCCTCAAGGATTTAAGAGAAAACCTGCCTTCTGAGCAACATGCCAAGACTATTTGCTCACATATATAAATAACTAAATAAAAACAGATACATTTACAGATAAGACTGTTATGGACTGTAGCTAGTCAGGGATTGCTCACAAATGGTTTGTTCATTGCCTCCATAAGCTCACTGAAAAAATCATGCGTCTACCTAAACTTCAGTAATGGGGAAGAACCCGGGACCCTGACTGAGCTTGTATGTGTGCGAGACTGACAGCTCGAAAAAGTAAGTTTCAGTATTAATGTAAATGAATGTAATTATTTACACACATTTTGTTTTTCACCATTTTTTAAATAGGCAAAGGGCATATTGTTTCATTTGTTCACACACTGAAATTATAAGTAACTGATCATTTTAATCTGATATTTTAGTATATTGAAGTTTAAAGTTTTGATAGTGTATAAGTTTTGGCAATAAAAAGTTAGCTTATTTGCAGATGAAAACATATTAAATGTCCGCTGTAATTTTTTTCTTGTTAGTGCTGGCTGGAATAAATAATAAACAGTCAGGATAGGTTAGTTGGGGTAGGTGTTGCATTATTTTCAATCACAATAGAGTATTAACCTTTTAGCACCCCTTACCAGACATTTGAAAGTGTTGTGAAGCATGCAAGAAGAAATTTTATCATTTTGCAGAATTTGACTATTAAAAAAATATTACATTTTAACTCAAAATGACTTGAATGAGGTTTTGTACATTTTGTGAAAAAAGATTCATGCTCGTACATTCAAAATGCTCTATTCCCATCACTAATGTGTGATGTAAAGTTGCAACACAACTTGCATAAAGAGCTTATTTCATGCATATAATCACATGAATAGCAACCATTCGGATCACTTTTTATTGGGGGGGGGGGGACTTTTGTGAACATGGATGTGACTTGAATCATTCATGGATGACCCATCACTACTAACAGCGTCAGTCACCATTTTATTTTATTGCAGATTGTTTTCTTCATGAATTTGAACGCTGACCGAGGCAGTCATTCTGCCTAACATCACCTTCAAGTGCCGTCTTCAAGAAGAAGAAGAAGAAGAAGAAATATATACAGGTCAAGTTCAACAAGATAAGAACGAGTAAAAGATGACAGAAATGTTTGGGTAAAGTATCTGTTTGAAAGAAAAATAACTGACAGTCACTCTGAATCATTTAATGTGTCCAGACTTTATCACTGGTGTTCAGGATTTTGTGCATATTTGTATTTTTGAAATTTATTTCCTCAGTGTATCCCAGATTAGATGTGGCAGTAATTGGAAGCATTCAGTGCATCCAAGCTCTCTTTTGAATGACTGCTATTTAGAGGCTGCTAATCCTGTTTTTCAGGCGGTGCTCAGCGCTGTGAGTAGTATAGGCTATGTATGCGAGACAAATGGAGCAAATTGGTTGTTCCTAATTCAGTGCTGCAGTGTGTTTTGTGACCCATAGATCAGTGTACCAGCCATTATCAAACACTCTCCTGCTTTTCTCAGGTCTGTTTTGTGTGTTGTGGACAGCACTTCACCCAAACAGTCACAATCACCCAAAAAGCTAGAAAGGCAATCAGTGATAAACATGATTTTACAAACTTTTCCTTGTTATTTTGACTCCAATAACATTTTTTATGCAATTTTTGACATAATAGCTCTGTATGCTTCCAGCAAGGCTGTTCCGATAGGCAGGACAACTTGTATACTTTTATACTCAGAACACATGGAAGGTACTCCCAGAATGCAGAATGCTGAGTTCTAACTCAGTCACTTATAAGATTCAATTTTAGTTGGCTTAGGACTGATATCAAAATATTTTAACAAAGTACTGATATGCAAATCCCCCTTTTCCAACAAGCACCGAATGAGCACTGGTGATTTCTGATTCCTGTCTGTAAATTCAATAAAAGCAAGTGCCCATGCAGGTCACAGCCATTAAAGCTCCCACTTCTAAGTCTGTGGAAAAGTGTTATGGTGCAGTGAAGGTGAAAATGGCACAAATACCTAATTCAGATATTCCCCTGAAGACGATCCTTTCAGCAAATAGCTACTAAAATAGTATAATAGCGTGTGACTGTTGAGAGATGCATGAACATACACAATGCATCTGAAACAAAGGCAAAGTCAATATATAGTGGATAAATGGGCCATTTGTATACCAATGAATGGGAGAACCTGGAATGCTCTAGTAATGTAGGTACTGCCTTCCAAATAAAGCCTATAGTCAATATCAGTCATCACTCGTTATTTACAGCATTTTTTTTTTTTTTTAAGATAGTGGTGCAGCTTTTGTTCTACACCACACTTGTGCATTGACTGTACGAATTAAAGTTTATGAATTCATTCATGTCTGATTTTATTGCTAATTTCTAAATACGTTTTTGAGAATATGGTATTTCCCTAAGCAAGTAGTCAGGAGATGTACTTGCATAATTGAAAATATCTTACAGAGTGTGATCCCATTATTAAAGTAAACTGAAAACAACATTTAAAGATGCAATGTGCAATTTCTGTGCCACTTCACACTTCATCAAACAGAAAAATAATGACAGTTTTCAAACAGATTACCCAAACGCTCACTGTATTCCATTGGCTGAACAAACAGATAGCATTTTAACACCCCTAAAATTACATACACACATTTAAAGAGATTAGCATAAACTATAAACATTCATTACTGATAAGTGAAGTGAAAATGTCATATTTGACCATTTGTGGAATTTTAATAAATCTGTTTGTGCAGTACAGAGACAAAAGTACTTTCGATTAAGTTGAACAATGCAAAGTGGTAAATTCCTCATTAAAGATAAAGGCACAGATTAATTTAGGAGAGCGTTTACAGAATGTGATATCAGGTTGTTTAATTACTAATCGGGGCATATTACCTGCTGATATTACGTGTTCTTTGTCTGCTTAGCTCCTTGCTGTGCAAATGAAAACAACTTTGCATTAAAAGCTTTTGTTTTTGGAGGAGGGTTGTATAAATTCTAGTCAAGATCTGAGGGTGATGGCTCTAATCAAAAAGCTTGTGTTTGGTGTGGATAGGACTGAGACCAAGAGACTAGCATGAAGTGTGGGTTCCTAGGGCAGATGGTTAATAAACCAAAGATTCTTCTCTCAGAGCCTCATCTCACACTGACTGAAGACCTGAGCTCCTGTGAAAGAGTTTGTGAATGTAAAAGAGTGAAAAACTACAAATGATGACTGTTTCACTGACCTTGACTGTGATTGATAAATAAATAATTAAATAAATAAGACATTGATGATTCAATATAAACTACACAGTGGGGCCTCCAGGAAATGTGGTGGCCGGAGCAGCACAGTAAAAGGCTGGCACATTAAAACAATGAAAAACCTGAAGTTAGATCAATTTCCATTTGATCAAACCCATAAAATTTACTTTCTTTGATGTAACACACTTTGTTGATATAGTCACATTATTGATTTACAAAAAATAAATTATTAATTAGCCATTACCAAGAAGCACATTAAGATATCTGAAGAAGTCAGCGCCAATAGCTTTGTTGTTAGTGTGCCGACATATACAGCGCAACTGTGGTCACGACGACCCGAGTTTGATTCCTGTCTCAAGGTCCTATGCAAACCTAGGTCAAAAATTTCCCCCAGAAAATTCACAAAATGGATAATGGACCCTTTTTACAGACTTTGATGACATTTTAACGGTCATTAGCATCATAAATCCTGCAAAGATTTTTGTATATTTACATTTGTATAATTACACTTTGAAAAAATGCTTGTCAGCATTTAGTAGTGTGAATGTAATAAAAGTACCTGTCCAAAAAAACTATTGGAGTGAGAGTAAAAGAGTAGTTAATTGAAAGGAATAGCAAGTACAAATTCTATCCTTTTATAATAAATACTGTAATCAGCAATTTAAAAATATAGAAAATACTGTAATTCCCATTCCCTTAAAATTCACGGTCAC
>JAFVLL020037190.1:0-23207 GCA_021397915.2 Tor tambroides | reverse complement strand
TTGATTCTGTCGCGTCGCGCTGTCGCGTCGCGTGTAGTGTGGACAGCCAAACTGCGTTTCGCTGGAATGTTGTCGCGTCGCGTGTAGTTAGGACATACAAGGTGTGGCGTGAGAGCGTGTGAACTGGTTGAAATGTGTGAGTCTCACGCTGAATGCGTGAGACTTGAGAGCCCTAAAGCGAAAGGCTTTGAAGATTGTTTAGTTAAATCCAGTGTGTAGCAAATGTTAAACCGTGTGAATTTTGTAATATTCAAAGTTTCCTAATAGAACTAGATAAAGAAGTTGTTCAAGAAAAACTTTAAAGTTGGCTTGAAGCCAAGCCAGAAAATCAAAAAGGTTTTTTAAAAAATTAAAAGTTTGATGGTTTTAAGTTTGAAATAGTTTGAAGTTTAACATAGTTTTATAGTTTGAACTTTGAATGTTTGAAGGCAATTCAGTCTATTAGAAAATCAGATAGACGGATGGGAGGGTGGACGGACGGATAAATACATAGATAGACATACAGTCTATTTGAAAATCAGATAGAGGATGTCAGATAGATCAGACAGACAGAGAGACAGACAACCGAACAGACAGACAGACAGACAGACAGAGAGAAAGACAAACAGACAATGAGACAGATAGATGGACAGAAAGAGAGACAGACAAACGAACAGACAGACAGACAGACAGATAGACACACAGAGGACAGACAGACAGACAGAGAGAAAGACAAACAGACAGAAAGAGAGACAGACATACATACAAACAGACAGACATAAAGAGACAGACAAACGAACAGACAGACAGAGAGAAAGAGAGAGACAGACAAACGAACAGACAGACAGACAGACAAACAAACAGACAGTCAGAGACACAGGCAGACAGACAGACAGAAAGAGAGACAGACAAAATGAACAGACAGACAGAAAGAGAAACAGATAGACAGACAAAATGAACAGACAGAAAGAGAGAACTTAGAACTTATTTACTGAACTTAGTGATACTGAGAAAATGCCCTTCTTACTTGGAGAAGATGACAACTCAGCTGCACTAGCTGCAAAATATGTATTAACCATTCACAACGTTAGATGTTAAACATGATTAACTCGAAACTGACTTACTTTATCTTTTCATTTATTTAGATGGATTTTATTTATTATTATATATGTTGTTATTTATGTTGTTGTTATATATATATATATATATATATGTTAATGCTTTGGCAACATTGTGTTACACAGTCATGCTAAAGCTGAACTGAATTGAATTGAATTGAAAGAGACAGACAGACAGACGGCCAGAAAGAGACACTTACAAACAAACAGAAAGAGAGACAGACAAACTAACAGACAGACAGACAAACAGACAGAAAGAAAGAGAGAAAGACAGAAAAAGAGACAGACAGACAGAGAGAAAGTGATAGAGACAGACAAACAGACAGACAGACAGAAATAGAAACAGACAAACAAACAGACAGACAGAGAGATAAGACAAACGGACAGAAAGAAAGAAAGAAAGACAGACAGACAGACAGACAGACAGACAGAAAGAAAGAAAGGGAGACAGACAAACGAGCAGACAGAAAGAGACAGACAAATAAACAGACAGACAGACAAACAAACAAACTGACAGATAGATAGATAGATAGACAGATAGATAGATAGAGTCATGCTTTTTTAAGCTCATTCTCACACTGAAACCTCTATTCCAAAGCCTGGTTAGCAAGCATCAGTGACTAGCTTAACGATTTACACCACGGATCCCACGTGCTATGTGTCATGACACGCGCCCAGACCGCAAGAGGTACTGTGGCAAAAAATAATGCAAAAGTGCTTCTGTTGCATTTCAGTCTATAAATAATACAACACACAGTGCATTTAAGTACAAATTTGTTACTGTGAATTAATTCTCAGTTAAACTTCTGAACAGTTAACACCTATCTGGTGACAACAAGATGGCTGACAGGCACTTGACCTGGAGGTTGTGGCTTTGAGTACCGTGTGGTGCAACTTTATAAAATTGCATGTAATGTTGTGTCACTTGGATCCAGTTGCTGAAATTCTACCTTCAACGGCTCAAATCTCTATAAAATTAAACAAGCCACAGTCTTTGAGTAGCATACAGTGTAATGCAAAAGGCTATATCCTTGAATGATTAATTAAATTCAGTGTGTAGGAAGTGCTAAACCATATAAATTACAAAATGTTCAAAAAGTTCCTAATGAAAAATTTCAATGTCCAAACATGCCAATACAGCCATAAGGGGCTTGGCCCCGAAATTGCTGCTAGCAGCTATTTTTAAAATGGAGGTTTGTGAGATCGCGATGAACTATGAAGGGTGACAGCTTTTTAGTGATTATAAAGGGAGTTTGCAAATGTGAAATTGAAATTATACAACAGTTTTATACATTTTTGATTTTATACAAAAGTTAATATTAAGTGACTTACATTTTAGGAACACTGTTGTCTGATTTTGCTCTATATTTCGTCAACAAAAATAGTTTTAAAAAAAAGACGCAGCTGAACCGCTGTGTATCTCTTTGAACGATTCGATTGAATGAATGATTCAGTCACAAAGACTCTGACTTGCTGCCACCTACTGGCGGTTTCAGTTTCATTTTAAAGTATAAATTGAGTCATTTAAATCATTTAAATTTCTATATTCAAAAAATTATATTTAAAACATTAATCTCATAACACTGTTATTATGAGATGCATTAATGCATTGGTCTCAAACTCAATTCCTGGAGGGCCACAGCTCTGCACAGTTTAGCTCCAACCCTAATCAAACACACCTGATATAGCTAATCAAGGTCTTCAGGATCACTAGAAACTTCCAAGCAGGTGTGAGTTGAAGCTGGTTGGAGCTAAACTGTGCAGAGCTGCGGCCCTCCAGGAATTGAGTTTGAGACCAATGCATTAATGCCTTCTCTGAGTCTTGTCAAAAATTCTGAAAATATTCCTTAATGCCACATTTGTGCTCTTCTGTGCCATGCACAGATGAATTTTTGATGCTGATTTCATTTGACTTGTAACTTATTCTTCCTGATTGTATCTTTTTATTTTAAGTGAATTTATTGTTTAATTAATTTTTGATAAAATTTTTTGGGCACAAATTACATTTAATAAAGTTAGAAAAATAGCATTACAAAGGTTAAAAAAAACCTATAAACCTATAAGGAGTCAAATATCACCTTATAATGGGAAGGTTCGTTTCTGTCATTGATCAGAAGGTGTCTGAGCACTAGTTGTCCTGAAAAGAAATGGCAGAAAATAAGATGAAGATTTAAGATTAGAAAATAAGTTTTTTTTTTAAACTACTAATACAACTAAAATATTAATGTTACTTATTAATGAGTCTCAGTACCTGTATGTTGAGGTGTTTGTTTACTCAAAACTTGATTTTTTTTTTTTTAATGTAGCTATCTTTTTAACAAATTACTAATTATTAATTACAAAGTCAAATGATTAAACATGAGCTAAACTGAAAAGTTTTGTTGTGTGATATACAAGACTTCATATGTTTTACTTATACTCGGTTGTTGAATTAATGTGTAATTCTTTTACTAATTTTTATAAGATTTTTTTTTTCCTCACAGATCCATCTAAAAGCATCATTTCATAGATAATCATACCACCCTGATGAATAAGACACAACGCAGTTCTCTCCTCTATATCCAGTGGGCTCTGTAGACCCCCAGAACCTGCAACAACAGATCAGCATTAGACGTTCAGTGCTGCTTTCTGTGTGATATGATACTGACTGTGAGAATCATCTATTACATAATAATCAGCTCAGTAATAAGGTCATGTTGCTGCCATCAACCAATTTCCATGCGCTCTCCACATCACTGTCAGTCAAACCAATCCAGAATTCATTGCATTGGAAATCTTTTTTGCAAACTCCTATAAACCAGACATGCAACTTACAAATAGGCCTACTTTTTTCTTCCACTCTCTTTTACTTGTTTCTCTCTGTTGTTTTTGATGATCAGATCTGCTCCTCTCTCCATACAGTATCTTCTGTTCTCAGTTCAGCTCTTCTTCAGTAAAGAAATGAAGTAAAAGCTGAAGTTAGAATGTAACCATCCAGCACCAAACACACTACACCTGCTCTGGAGCTTCTGATCTTTACTGAATCACTTCCATATGACAGATATAAACATAAATGTTTTCTTGGTCACACCTTAGTTTGGGGACCAGTTCTCACTATTAACTATTACTGTGTGCTGCGTTAGGCTAACTGAGACTTATCACTAGTGATCGACCGATATTGATTTTTTAGAACCGATACCGATACCAATTATTTGCATGTTTATGTGCCCGATAACCGATATGCAGAACCGATATTTATTTACTGTTATAAAGTACTTCACGTTGGTTTTTCCTCTTTTCAGTCATCTTTTTTTTTTTAAGTGTCGAAAATCTGCAGTCTTTCATGTTAAATTTAATCTTCATATTACAACAATAAACAAATACATTTTATTTATAAAAAGCATCAGCAGCAATAACACTAATATTAACAATAAGCAAAATAAATGTAGAATGTCTAATGTTTTCAAATGGAGAAAAAAGACAGGAGTCATATCAACTTCATTTTAAACTACAGTTTTAGTAGGTTTATAAGCTGTTTAATGGAGTCAAGAATAATTCACTGGATAATGTTAATTCACTGAATAATATTCTCTGGAATATTGGAATATAAACTTTTACTAACTTTTTTTTAATAAATTCAAAGTATTTTATTGCATTTCTTAACTGGAATGTTATATCAGAATTATTAATGTTTTTGTCCCTCTAGATTATGAAATGCCTGCTGACAGCGCAGTTTATCTATGCATTTACAAAGAACTCAAACTGCGATCGCTGGCGGAGATGATAAATAATTCATTTCCATAAAGTTGTATTTTTAGATGTTTATTAGCGAAATAATGGTTATATAGTAAATGTTGCTACAATTTAAAAGGTGTTTTAAACAAGTGAATCTTGTTAAAAGTTACATGCGGAGGCCGTGCTGGAGCATTTCCTGAGCATCAATCCGGCCTGGAGGAACAGCAATGTGAAGCGGCTTCACGAGACTAATGATGAGCAAATATACAACAGAGAGAGAATTTAATTCAGCGCTTTTATTTCCAACATGCGCTCATTCATGGCTGTATTGTTTAACTCATGCAAAGTTACGTCTTTATTGGGAGAGGACTTGACGGATTTAAGTGTGTCGAGCTCGTCCGTCCGCACTCATCCGCGGCGAGTATACTTTGAAAGCTGCGCGGACGCGGCTGTGCGCGAGACGAGACAGAACGCGGAAAGTGAAACTTACCCGGGCCTTTAGCCTACGTGAATCCGACTTCACGAGACTAACGATGAGCATAGACAACAGAGAGAGAATTCAATTCAGCGCTTTTATTTACAACATGTGCTCATTCATGGCTGCGTATTATTTAATTCAGGCAAAGTTACGTCTTTATTGGGACAGGACTTGACAGATTATTTATATGACTCCGTGAGTTGCTCTCTATTTCTTAGAGCCAAGCTGCATAAACTACATAACAGGCATTTATGTAATGCATCTAATTTGTGCATTAATGGCTGTTATGTTAAATAAAGTTTACTAACTACAGCAAATCAAGTACTTGTGCATGCCGTTGTTGTTGTCTCATCTCCCCTCAGACGCGCTGCAATGGCGATCCTGCGTGCAATTCTCATAACACCCACAAGATGGCGGCATTTATCGGTGAATCCAATATTACAAAACCGATATCCGATTATGGTAAAATGCTTAAATATCGGGAAAAATATCGGTAAATCGATATGTCGGTCGATCTCTACTTATCACAGCACTTACATATTATTGCTCTTTTGTTGGTTTTGTTTGCTTCTATTGTCCTCATTTGTAAGTCCCTTTGGATAAAAGCGTTTAAATGCCCTAAAAGTAATGTAAATATTAACGACGACTTCTGCCTCAAACTCCTAATTTGCTGCTTATTAATAATTAGTAAGGTAGTTAGGAATAGTTAGGTAACAGCCATAGCAAAATGCATGCCAATAAAGACCTAGTTAATATTGAGAATTGATCCCTAAACTAAATTAACCATTTTCTCAGTCTCCTAATGTTTGTGTTGCTTGTGTTTGTACCTGTGTGTCAAGGTGTTTGGTTTCTCTTGTTGCGTCTGTCCATATCCCATGCGCCATCAGTGTTTATATTGCCATAAACAGGCTGAGACATTTTTTGTTCCCATGATTTCCATCATGTAAATGGTGGATGCTCTGTGTGTGTTTTTGTAGTCCTCTGCTTTTTGAGACTCTAATTTCAGTAGGTGAGGCCAGTGGGTGGAAAAGTATGTCATTGTATTAGAACATGTGATATCCTTTCAACAACGGAGAAAAAAACCCCGTCTTTTTAAAAGGTCATGTATGGAGGTGAAGAGTTTATTTATTTATTTTTTTAAGAACTTCTAAAAGAACTTTTAACATTTGTTTTGGGTTTTATGGCATTGGATTCACCTAAGTTAGTTATGTATTTTTTTTGCCACAGTAAAGTCATGTTAACAGGTATAGTGTTTACATTTTGTGGCTTTACTGCTGTCTGATACAGTGAGTGTTTTAATATTTACAAATTGCCCCCCATTCACTTCCATTACAAGTTCTTTTTTTTTTTTTTTCTATGTCCCAAAAAAAAAAAAAAAAAAAAAACAGTAAGAGATAATGTATATCCAGTAAATTATCAGGGCACAATGCACAATTAAAACATTTTATTAGCTCAGAACTTAGAGCTTTAGCAAAATGAAAGTTTTTAGCAAGCGACTACAAATGAACAAGATTCACATAGAAGATGTACATTTCAGATACTATCGAAGATGGTCATTATCAGAAAATATCAGATCTTGGAATGTCACGACTGGCCAATCAAAATCCAGTATTCCAGAGAGCCATGTGATAAAACAGAACAACACCTGAGTGAATAATTAATGCCCAAATTTTCATTTTTAGGTGAATTATTTCTTTAATTTCTTCTCACAGATCCATTGATAAGCATCATCGCAAGTAACATCAACCCACCCTATTAATTCAGGGTTTTTTTTAAATAAGTCACAGCACAATTCTCTAGTCTTCCTCCATTGGGCTCTTTTATGTGTCCACTGGATGCCCAGAACCTGCAACAGCAGATCAGCATTAGATGTTCAGTGCTGCTTTCTGTGTGATATGATACTGACTGTGAGAATCATTTTACATAATAATCAGTTCAATTCAACGATTTCTCACCCAGAGGTCACGTTGGTGCCATCAACCCATTTCCATCTGCCCTCATCCTCGATGTCAGTCACACCAATCCAGAATTCTCTTTTATCAGTAATTTTTGTAACAAAATCCTAAATAGATTAAGCAATTATATCATGAACCGACAATGGGCACATTTCATTTGACACCACAAACATACTCACTCACTCGTTTCTCTCTGTTGTTTATGATGATCAGATCTGCTCCTCTCTCTGTACAGTATCTTCTGCTCTCAGTCCAGCTCTTCTTCAGTGAGGAAATGAAGTAAAGGCTGAAGTTAGAGAGTAACCATCCATCTGTAAACACAACCAGTTCAGTTATTAGCTCATTATTCCCACCTACAGCACACTGAATAATGAAACTTGTTTTTAGTAATAGCATATTGCTTAGTTGCAGTTCAAAGATCACCTGTTTCATTGAGAATCTCCTGCAGCTGATTAATAATCCATTCCTTTCATTTGTCATGTTTATGTACTTGGTTAGAAGCAGGTCTCTCTGTTCTGTGAGGTTGTTAATCTTGGTTAGAAGCAGGTGTCTCTCTTCTGTGTAGTTTGTGTTCTTTGTATGGATGAGGACACACAGCACTATGATTGCAGTCAGCAGAAGAACACACAGCAGCAACAAACACACTGCAGCTGCTCTGGAGCTTCTGATCTGCAATGAATCACTTCCTGAAGGTGATGGATAAAGGTTTCTTAATTTCTACACCCAATAAAATCAAAATGTTTGTTTGTATTTTTACCTGTGTGTTGAGGTGTATGGTTTTCCTTGGTGCGTCTGTCCATATCCCATGTTCTATCAGGGTTTATATTGCCGTAAGTACTCTCAGACATTTTTGAGTGGCTTTCCCTTAGTCCTACAAATGATGTGAGCTGTCTGTGAGTATTTTTAATGTGTGATCTTTTTAAGACTCCACTCTTACCAGATGAGCTGAAAATGGCCAAAGTATAGCAGTATGTCATACCCTGTCTGCTTATACAATTTCATTTGCATACCTTAAAAGACAGTAGTTTTGCTGAAGGATATAACAGCGGTCACGATTTGGTGTTGCTTGGTTTAACACTTCATTTTTCCGCGCATCATCATTTACAGTTAAAGTTCAAAATCATGTGACTCGCAACATTTAACAAAGCTTCAAGAAATGTTTAGCACTTGCTGGGCTTAACCATGTTTATAATAAGTCGAAAGTATTATCAGGCTTTTGAATGAAAATTTACTGAACTGTGAGCTTATAGCATCTCATCACACACTGCTGCTTAAAAGCCCAATACTAGCATGAGAGAAACAAACTCACTGTAGCTGCTCTGGAGCTTCACTTCCTCATTTACTCTGTGTATTTAATCATGCCACACCTCTCTAAGGCAGGCCACATTGTATTTTACTCCCTGATGCTACTCATTTTCACTGGTTTTGAGATCAAATTCTCTACGGGTGTGTATTTGGTTCTTTAAAAATACTGAAACACTCACTCTAGTTATAGAACTGACATTGACCACTGTGGAGGGACACAATAATACACCAATAAGTTAAACATGTCAAGACATAACATCAGAGTGACTAACATGTTAAAAAAAAAAAAAAAAAAAAACCCTAATAAAATAAATAAAATGTTTTTTGTTGCCGCCACGTGTTTTGCGTTGGAGCTCCGTCAAGTTAGTTCTTTATTTTATACACCATCATTTTCATTTCTATAACGTGTGAATATATCCCCTATTCTATTCTACAGCAAAAACAATCGGAGCACCTTGTTATTACTAGTTTTATTTTGATTGACCGAGTAAATCAAACTAGCTTGTAGACCAGGGATAGGCAATTTCGGTCCTGGAGGGCCGGTGTCCTGCAGCGTTTAGCTCCAACCCTAATCAAACACACCTGCCTGTAACTTTCTAGTGATCTTGAAGACATTGATTAGCTTCTTCAGGTGTGTTTGATTAGGGTTGGAGCTAAACTCTGCAGGACACTGGCCCTCCAGGACCGAAATTGCCTATCCCTGTTGTAGACCATTAGGATCGCCAGCGTGGTTGCCGCTAATCTTGCTTACATTGTTTACACTCTATTCATACACATTACTTCTGTTTTACTCACTGTTACTTGCTTTAATGGCAGATTTGTGTCCACCTTTGAGTGCAGGCGAGGACACGTTTGAGCTGCATTTGGCGCAGCTCGAGCTGGAGGCCGTGGAGAAGCAGATCCATGAGCTGCTGGAGAAGCATTTCCAGCTGAGCGAGCGGAGAGCCGTGCTGGAAACATACCGGGCTGAAGCTCACAAGTCCAGGGTAAGTATACTGTGCGCCCGTGACAAGGATCATCGTGTCAGGACCACTTCCCATCGACAAGGACACGAAATGTTCAGTGTTAGACTTTTTGCTTTAAACTAATGGTTATTGTCATGGTGTAAAGCAGTGGTTCTCAACCCTGACCTGGAGCACCCCCAGCCCTGCACATTTTGTATGTCTCCCTCATCTATCACACCTGATTCAACTCATCAGCTCATTAGTGGAGACTGCAAAACCTGAAGTGGGTGTGTCAGATATTGGGAGACATACAAAATGTGCAGTGCTTGGTGTACTTCATGGAGAGGTTTGAAACTGCTCTTTGTTAATAATTGGAATCTTTTCTGGGAACGTCCTAGGCTTTATCGCGCTGATGGCCTGCACCCCAGCAGAGTCGGAGCAGAACTCCTGTCGGACAACATCTCCAGGACGCTACGCTCCATATGACTAGTAAGCCAATTCTCAAATAACTGCTATGATGGCTTTTGTTCTACCCACTTAAATGATAGAAGTACTTGCATTGTCCAATCTATAAAGACTGTGTCTGTTCCCCGAATAGTCAAAATAGGTCAAAATATAAATTTAATGCATGATCTAGTAAAAATCTGATCGTGATTAAAACGGAAAAATGCAAAATATATGAACAAAAACGATTTTTAAAGCTTGGGCTCCTAAACATTAGATTACTCGCACCCAAAGCAGTTATTGTAAATGAAATGATCACAGATAATAGTTTTGATCTACCATGCTTGACTGAAACCTGGCTTAAACCAAATGAATATATTGGTCTAAATGAGTCTACTCCACCAAGCTACTGTTATAAGCATGAGCCCTGTCAGATTGGTCGTGGCAGCAGTGTTGCAGCAATATATTGTGATACTCTCAATGTTACTCATAAAACAGCATACAGGTTTAACTCATTCAGAATACTTTTGCTTAATGTTACACTGTCAGATATGCAAAAGAAATATCTCCAATCTCCTGGTCTGGCTACTGTGTATAGACCCCCAGGGCTGTATACAGATTGTTACAGTTCAGCTCACAACTGCAACAAAAGAAGGCTATCACAAACGAAATAGGTTACAAGAAATATATTTATTGTAATTGTCAAGGGCAGGGGTTCTCAACCTTTTGCAACTCGTGGCCCATCAATGACTGTTTTCCGAGGACCACCTTTCCAAATATGATAGTATGAACACAGAATAACAGAAAATTCAAAAAGTGCAATGATACAATGATATACTCTGCTGTTAATCTGTTATGCCACTGTTGCAGACTATGTCAAGTCAGCTATATAGATGAAAACTGTCCTTGTATAAAAAAGACTTGGCAGGTTTACTCAGTAACCATTTATTCCTGTAACAATAACAGGGCAGGTCAGACCAATGACTGGGTCAGACACACAAGGGGAACACTCTTTTGCAACTCTTTTAACAAATTAATACATCTCTACATCCAGGCTAACATACATGTAACAACAGGTCAGACACACAAGAGGGGAACATTCTCTCTATTCATTAGCAGACATGTTCAATGAAGTTCATTCACCCCAATTTATATACTGTAAGTGTAATTTATCAAATACAATTAGTGATATGAGCATGACTGTTTAAAACAATCTTACATATTAACTTGAAGCATTACGTAAATGTTACATGTATTATTTTTTTTTACAATTCAACTGGAGAAAAACTGGACACGTTACTTATACCCCTTCCCACACATCCAAAAATGAGGAAGTTTAACATGTGTGTCACATGTGAATAACACAGTTTTCATCAACAACCACTCTAGGACCATTAAATCCCAACACATTAACATATTTACATGAACGGGTTTTGGAGTAGTTCACATGAGAAAAACCATATATACTGAGACAAACCTTGCTACAAAATGCATATTCTGCATACCCTCAGTGAGACACTTGGGCTTGTTTCTTGGACATAATAAGATCAAGTCCTGGTGAAATGGGTGAGAGACTGACAAGGAGAAAAAGTAGCTTTCAGTTTGCTATTTGGTTTTGATTTTGTGGTAGTCACAGTGGAGAACCCTGACTCACATAAGTATGTGGTGGTGAAAGGCAAAAGAAATTTGATTGCCTGCTTTGACAGAGAGGGATATTCACTTGCAGCCAGTAACCACAATGAAGCAAGGTCAACTTGTGTGAGTTGAAGATTTAGGCTACTGCCAGCTGATAGTTCCATTAGTTCATTTTCCAACACAGTGGACAGAGCCATGTCTTCTGAAGCAGGATCCACAGAGAATGGGTCCAAAATCCAAAGGTTTCCATGTCGAGGGTCCTCTGGGAAGCAGTCAGCAAACTTTTGAGACAGCTGAGACAAGTGCTGGGTTATGACACGTGATATGATCACATGAGAAGAGGCTTCCAAAGTTTCACTCAGATGTGGAAACATGTCAAATCGTCCCTCCTTGACTCTTCTATTCCAAAGAATGAGTTTTTTTCTTGAATCCCTCAATTTTGTCTGAAACCAAAAACACTGTGCCGTTTCTGCCTTGCATGGATACATTCGGCTGATTTAACTGATCAAATTTATCAGATAAGTAGGCCAGTTTTGCACAAAATTGATCATCAGTGTAATGCTCAGCAAGAGGGGAGTGTTGCTCTTCCAGAAATGTGTGCACTACTTTTCTCAGTTCAAAAAGACGACTAAGCACACATCCTCTTGAAAGCCACTGTATTTCACTGTGGTACAAGAGCTGCAAATGATCAGCATCAAATCATTCACACAAAGCTGCAAAACACCTTGAGTTGAGTGCATTTTTCTTAATATAGTTAACAGTTTTCACAGCAATGTTCATGATCTCATGCAGTTCTGGTGATATCTGCTTTGTTGCAAGACTTTCCCTGTGCAAGAAACAGTGCGTCTACTTTGCTTCTGGCACTCGCTCTTGGATTTGTTTAACAACACCGCGGTGTTTTCCCGTCATAGCAGCCGCGTCGTCTGTGCAAATACCTGAGCAGTATTTCCAATCAAGACCTTTTTCAGTGAAGTACTCATCAAGGCAGTGCATGACATTATCTGCCGCTGTCCTCGTTGGAAGTTCTTTGCAAAATAGCATATCTTCACAAAGATTACTGTCCATGCAGTATCGGAAAAAACTAACAGTAACGCGGCGTTGCTTATGTCCGTCGACTCGTCCAGCTGTATGGCAAAATAAGGGCTTGCCTTTATTCGTTCCATGAGTTGGCATTCGATGTCGTCGCTCATGTCAACAATTCGTCTAGCCATGGTGTCATCAGAGTAGTATTGACTGAATTTTAGTTTCAGCTGCCTCACCAAGTAACTCTCGACACATATCCACAGCGCTTGGCAAAATAAGTTCCTCAGCGATAGTAAAGGCTTTCTTACTACGAGCAACATGAGCAGCAACCATATAGCTAGCTTTCAAGATGACTTTTGATTGAGTTGATAACGATGTTATGACTTTTTGTTGAGCCTGAAGTCCATCTTTTTTCCTTAGAAAATATTCTTTTGGCTTCCCAACACAGCCCGGGTGTTTTGAGTTCAAATGTCTCTGCAGCTTTGATGGTTTTAGCGCCTCATTTGACAAACTTTCTCCACATTCAAAACACTGCGCCTTCGGATTAGTCTCAGTACCCAGGGCTGTTGCTAGTGGGGTGAAAGGTGGTGACAATTCTAGGGGCCCCCACCGCCCAGGGGGCCCCACAAAATCCAGGAATTTTACTATATAGGCCCATGTTCTGTGAATAATTCTAATATTTTATTAGTTGTATAACTGAGATATTATGAAAACCACAAAAAAGCATGCAATTTTCCATGCTTGTATATTGTACAGTATATGATATGTGTGTGTGGGGGAGGCCCACATCAATATTTTTTCAGGGGGCCCCCAATCCTCTAGCTAGGGCCCTGTCAGTACCTGCCCTTATAAAACCTAATTTAATGTATTCAGCATCGTATTTTCTCATCACACACTTCGAAGCTTTTGCTTGCACAGGCCTGTCTCCCACATCTACTTTTCAGAAAACAATCCATATTACACAGTGCCGATCATAGAGTTCTGGGGGCCCTACGCAAATCTTTGTCGGTGGGTTGGGGTGAATGATGGGGTGGTTGGGATGAAAGAATGGATATAACTAATGCATTTGTCCGTGTTTCTCTCCGTCTCGAATTGCGCTCGTGGAAAGCGCTCGAGAAACAGTTTCTCTTCCGCGGCTCGGTACGCTTTCAACTCGTTTTTTTAGTCTCGAGCAAGAGACTGTACGACATTCACGTTACATGATTTCACTGATTTTTACGTAGAGAGGGTGACAGCGAACCGCATTAAAAGAAATGATCATTCATGTTTTCATAACCGCTGGCCAAACTCAAAAACGAAACTAAAATTAAATCATGTTTGAGAGCAAGGGGGCCCCCTGCTGTTTCGGGGGCCCTATGCAGCTTGCGTATTCTGCGTATAGGGAGGATCGGCTCCACGTAATGTTACTGCACCTGATCGAATTCAATCTGACGCTGTGACGTGATTGGTGTTGCGATATTTAAACATAAATTAGCTTTTAGATAATGCATCTTGACTTGACTTGAGTGTTTTTGATCATATAAATTCATAAGAACATTTAGATAATTATAAAATCACAAGATTTGTCAATTTAAAAAAATTAATTAATTTGGGGGTAGTCTACCGAGACACCCCTCGCTGCAGACTGTAGCGCGGTGACGTCAGGTATCTACGTCAGGTATGTGTTTACCGCGCATGCGCAAAGTGACGTATGGTATGTCTATGACACGCATGCGCATTGCGTGTGTAATTTGCGTGCGTGACGTAACACGTCATTAAAACGCATGCGCATATTTAACAGAATACTCCAATAAAATGTAAAAGTATTAAAGAACGCTAAGGTGGAAAAAAAAATAAAACAGTAAAATGTAATACAGCACATATCCATGATTTTAACCATGTCTCATCTAAGGTAAAATTATACAGAATTACAGAGTATATTCTGTAATATCTATGTTGTATTTTATTTACAATTTATTAACATTCTACCTCACTGTGTATATTGTAATATTACGCTTTCAAGGTACCTTATATAATTCTTACTATGCCAGGCAACGTTGCAGCTATTGTGGCGCAGACGGTAAAACGTGTAAAGTTCACATTTTGACGCGATCGACCCGGGTTCGAATCCGCCTTTTGGCAAAGTTTTCTTTTTTTCCTTTTCAAATTTCAAATCACATCAGAAAAGCATTTATTTTCAATAAAAATGAAGGAAATAAAAAGTTGCGAGGGCTTTATTGTCCCATAAGGTGACATCCATTTAATAATTTGAATTCAAATTATAATTTACACTCAAGTTATTATTGCATACTGTTTTATAATGTACTACAATACTGAGGTACAGATAATTGCCACTGTTTGCAATAAGTAGTTTAAATAGCATAAAATCCTGCTATTTTAACAGTATAAATAGATCAGCTATTTGTACTTAGTGCAAATAGCCGCTGCCTTTCTTATTTTAATCTTTCCTCTGTCATAGTTCTTGTTCATTTATTTATTTATTTTGTATAATTTTGGACATTTATCTTTTGCTTTTGCAATTCTGCATGTGAAATATTTAAGCCAATAAAGTAGTTTTAAGTTCAATTGACTACATACAGTATATTTTCATAACCCATTTTATGCATGGTGCCTCCAAAAAACCAAACTGATAACAGTGATCTTTTTTTTTATTTCAAAGAACAAAACAGAAAATATAATTGTATATACAAATATAGATTAAGACTATAGACTATAGACATGACACATGAGAAAGAGAAAAAAAATGTATCTACTGAAATTCACCTCCATCACTGATAAAACAATCAACCGAGCAGTAGCCTTCAAATTCTTTGAATGAATAAAACCCACACAGGACTCCCCTCCTGCCATTCCTGACATACCCAGGTGGGCAGTCTTTAAATATCTCACTGCACAGTAGGCACTGGGTCAGTGAATACGGCACCCGGAACTCCTGTCTGTATGCACTCCAGTTCACGACACCTAATTTACATAAAAGAACAAACAATATTAAAGCAATATTAAATCATTTTGAAGAAAGGCAAAAGAGCCATACTAGGAAAATATTTTAAATGTATTTTTAAATATATTATAGAATGGTGTTAGAAAAAGAATGTTATTTGCTTTGTCTGTAAAGTACCTAAGAGATTTAATTTATAATCAGCATTAACATCAAACTAAATTAAAAAAGTTTGTCAAGTGGCTTGAGCTTGAGAAAGCATAGCCTGAAAGTTTGAATTTTTTAAATTTGAAAGTTTTACAGTTGAGGGCAATACAGTCTATCAGGGGGAAAAAAACAGATAGTTGAGAGGAGACAGACAGAAAGATGAGAAGAGAGAGACACTCAAATACTTTTTACAGTACTCACTACATGTTAAGGAAATAAAGAACTTACTGTCTAGCCACATGAAGTGGGCCTCTTCTCTGAATTTCGTCTCACTGATAATGTCCCTAAAAAGTCATATGAACATGAAGGTAAATTTAAGAGGTAACACTTTACAATAAGGTGTCATTTGGTTAACACTATTTAATGTATTAATTAACATGAACTAACAATGAACAATACATTTGTTACAGTATCTATTAATTTTTGATAATGTTAGATAATGAAAAAGATGACAAATATGAGAAACATTATATATATAAATAATTTTATTTTTTATTTTTTTTCCAATGCATGCAATTCATTTATATTTAATCTAATATAAATATTTCTACTCTATTTTAATACATCTTTAAAGGCTCATTTTAGGCGAAATAAGACTTTTAAAGACCAGCAGAATCCCTGTCACTTCGAATACTAACACATATAAAACATGTCATAAATGTTTGAAATCGCACACATTTGCAATGACACTCTCTATGATTATGACCAAAGCATCCTTACAACTAAAAGCCACTAACACAAACGCACATTTTTAAGAAAACAAAATTAAGTAAATGTTCTTTGACTTACTGCCACCGAATCTCAAATCCACCATACCTTTCGAACATCCGGAAGTGAATGAACCATTATTGAACCTGCGTATTTACGGTAAATACATAACGTACGTACGTGACGTCACCGCGCTACTGCGCATGCGTTTTATAGACATACCATACGTCACTTTGCGCATGCGCGGTAAACACATACGTGACGTAGGTACCTGACGTCACCGTGCTACAGTCTGCAGCGAGGAGGACTTGGAGTCTACCACTGCCTACACGGCCCACCACATGGCGCTCCAAGGCCCACTAGAGGGCCGCGGTCCACCAGTTGAAAATCACTGCCCTAGAATCAATATGAAACTCTTAGTAAAACAAAATAGTGATCATCATGCTGAGGCTGTGTAGTTTTAAAAGTGTTTAATATATGCCGACTTGCGCACATGATTCGCTCTGTGCGATCGCGTCTCTGGACCGGAGCCAAAGTCCGGATCAGACTGTGCGCGCTGCCGCGGGTTTCGCGTGACACAATGCAAAACCAGACCTCATTTGCCCCAGTCGAAAGCATATTTACACTGTCTGAATCGGTCCCTATCGCCTACATTGTGCACTACATGCCATTCACTGTACAGAAAATACCAACACTGTGAACAAGCGACCTATCTCAGCCTCAGCGTCTATTTATAGTGTAGAGGGCGGGCGCTTCAGATTCTAGAGAGCATTTGATTGGTCAGAAGATTTGACGAGAAGCTGAAGTGCGAGGTGACGTCAAAAAAATCGTTGATCCGTTTTGGCGGAAGTGACGAACTGCAAGCTTTGAATGCTTATATCTTCTAAATTTTGTCACTGTTTTGGAGCACACTGGCTTATGGATAATCTTAAAACTAACATATTGATACTAATACCCAAAAAAAATTAATTTTGATTTCATGGGGACTTTAAAATGAATAACATTTCTGCAATCCTTTAATGTAATATTTACTTTGTTTGCTATAGGACACAAAAGGCGTTTACTCCGACATGCTGTGACTGACAGAACCATAAAATACACTGAAAACTTAACAATCACAAAAGGAATCAGTTTTATTTGTGCGCTGTAATAAAAATCTTCAGAATCAATATGATTGAGAGGAACAGACCCAAATTCAAGTTTTTATTCGGATTTTCATCTCCATCCCGAGCAGTGCGATCAGCGACTGTAAGCAGCAAATAAAACCTGCGCTGATGAGCTCTTTACAAATTCAAATGTTGCCGCTTCAAAAAAAAAGGATTTTTACTGCAGGATAATCAAACGCTCATTGGCTCTCACCTTGCCTCGTCACAGATTGCGACTTGTGTTTCTGGTAAAAGGTGTGTTTGAATGAGAAGAAATGCGCGTCTTCACGGAGTGGATCGTCATTTGGATTAATTTTGGTACTGCTTTTGACATTTTTTGCAAGAAATTATTTTGATTACACTTATCTGTCTGTCATGTTTTACTTATACCGTACATAAATAGTTATGGGTAGGTTTAGAGGTAGCAGTGGGATTAGCGACTATAAAAAATATTTTTAATGCTATATTGTTACTAAAATGATCATTTCCATGCATATTTCGGTCAGTTACATTTTATATCCTTTTATATTCGCTATAAAATGTAGGTTTAGCATTGGGGGTAGGTTAAGGGGTCTAAAAATCTAAATCGCTTATTGATAATGCATTGATACGAATATCTTAATATATAAAAGACAAATATTTTACGGGGTTTTTTTAGCTAAAAATAAGTAGAGATTTGTACTTTTTAAACGTTGAAATACGTCTAAATTGTACGTTTCAGAATCAATAAAAACTACTACAGATATGTACGTTTTCTGCTTGTAAATGTTACGTATTAAATAAACTTTTAGGGTGGGTGACCATACGTCCTCTCTTTTCCCCGGACATATCCTCTTTTTGGACCTAAAAAAAAATGCGTCCGGCCGGGATTTGTAAATCGCCCAAAATGTCCGAGATTTTTGCTTTCTACAGTCGCCTTTCATTGTGTGCGTTTTTGTATTAAAGCCCTGCGCGGGACTGTTTTCCGCTCCCGCTGAATTTCTAGCCATTACCTCCTGCTCACGCAAACATTCTAATATTGCATATCATTTTCGCGCATCAGGGAGCCACTATCAATATGCGGAGTATTTAAATCTCTTACGAATGAGTTCTCGCTGTTCACTTTCACTTTCGATTTGGCGATCACACGCACTCTGTAGGGAGCACATCTTATAAGATCAGATATCTGTCAATCTGATAAACAGCAAATCCTTCAGCTTGGTCAGTCAGTCATCTCTCCTTACTCTCCATCCATGACTCCTGCAGCTCCTGTTGGATGCAGGGTTGCCAAGTCAGCTTTTTTTCCATTGAATTGGGCTACTGTTTCCATGGGTTGATTTCCCGTGGGTTAAAGGTTTGAAATAATGCATAAACTACATTTTACTGAAATGCTTGTAACATTGAAACATTTTGCATTCGACCCATGATAAACTGTGGTAGATGTCAACTTTTGTGAAGGAGTGCCTCAGACACTTGAGCGCACCTCTGTGCTGTAAAATTATCAGCCAAAAATGGATATTCAAAAGTAATTTTTGTCATAGCATGTTGTAGAAATGAAACTTCAGAACATGTGAGCCTGAACAGAAATGTTTTAGTGTCTTGTGTCTATACATTTCTTTTGGTTTCCTGCTTGTGTTCAAGCATACTTTCCAGTAATGTTTGAGAGAGTGACAAAGACCAAGGCTTATGCAGGTTTTTTTTTCTTCAGGTCTATTTTGTGTTGAACATCTGCTAGATGCTGGGTTTACTAGGGTTTAATATGTAGCACTAGCATAAAAAGTGCAATGCTAAAATAGCTTGTGCAATAATACAACTATACTTTTCTGGCATAGGGTTTTTTTTTAGGATTCTATGTGAAGTACTGTAAATATATTTTCAACTGAGTTTATATCAGAACATCTTTGAAGAAAATGAACTGCCTTTCAGATTTTTAAAATCGTTTACAGAAAAATAAACATTCGCATAGACTTTCAATTCTTGTTTCAACATTCAGCAAAAAGTGCTTGTTTAGTCAATCATGTGCAGTGGCTTTATTTCAAGCAATCATTGCTCTTTTAGTAGAGATGACATATCATACAAATATCCAAAAACATAAGAATATCTAATTGAAGACATAAAATTTATACTGAAATATTCCACTTTTGTTTTGATTAAAACTTAAAATGAAGTTTTCATTCATTCATGACTCCTACAGGACAACAATGTGGAAAAGTTTGTGATTATTTTTGTTGTTGTTGTTGTTGTTGTGGTCTATGACTCTGGGGTTGGTAAGATTTTTTAATGTTTCTGAAAGAGGTCAGTAAAATTGTGAAACATTATTTTCAATAGAATAACTTTTCTATTCTAATATATTTAAAAATGTAATTTATTCCTGTGACGTAAAGCTGAATTTTCAGCATCATTGCTCCAGTCTTCAGTGTCACATGATCCTTCAGAAATCATTCCAATATGCTTCTCAAGAAACAATTGTGCCACTTCATATTTTTGTGGAAACGGTGGTACATGTTTTTATGATTCTTTGATGAATAGAAAGTTCAAAATGTAAAAGCCTTTACTGTCACTTTTGATCAATTTAATGCATCCTTCCTGAATAAAAGTATTAATGTCCATAAAAATAAATCTTATTGATCCCAATCTTTTGAATGGTATAGTGTACCATGCTATCAGTTTTACTTTTCACAGATAAACTGTTTTAGTTGTGAGCATGAAGCATCAAAGCATTCACTCTCAGTTCCCAGACAAGCACAGTTTTCTCCATTTGAGTCCTCCTGCATCCAGTTATCAGGTTCAGATAGACCAGCTGTCCTTTTATGCCAGAACCTGTCACAGTAAACCATTGCACATTTCTCAGCTGCATTACAGAAATTAAAGTATAGCACAACAACACGGAAAAGATGCATTTATGCCAGCTAAAGTGAATGAACTCAAACTCATACCTCCTGGACAGCAACCAGTCTGGTTTCAGTAGTGGACATTCAACCGAAACTGCCTTGCTCTCAGTTATTGAAGCCCTAAGACTGGCAAGAGTACCTTCCAAATCTTCAATACTCATCTTGCTGGATCTGTCCGCTGCTTTTGATACAGTTAAACACCAGATCTTCCTGTCAACCCTACTGGCAAAGGGCATCTCAGGAACCGCACTCCAGTGGTTTGAGTCTTACCTCTCAGATAGGTCCTTCAAGGTATCTCAGAGAGGTGAGGTGTCCAAGTCACAACATCTAGCTACTGGGGTGCCTCAGGGCTCAGTTCTTGGACCACTTCTCTTCTCTGTCTACATGGCATCACTAGGTTCTGTCATTCAGAAACATGGCTTTTCATATCACTGCTATGTTGATGACACTCTACCTCTCATTCCATCCTGATGATCTGACGATAGCTGCTCATATCTCAGCTTGTCTAACAGACATTTCTTGCTGGATGAAGGACCATCACCTTCAACTCAACCTTGCCAAGACAGAACTGCTCGTGGTTCCAACATACCCATCACTTCATCACAATTTCACCATCCAGTTAGGAACATCAACGATAGCCCCTTCAAAAACAGCCAGAAACCTTGGAGTTGTGATTGACTGATCAGCTGAATTTCTCAGACCACATTGCTAAAAATGCTCGGTCCTGCAGATTTGCTTTATACAACATTAGGAAGATCAGGCCCTTTCTTTCGGAACATGCAAAACAACTCCTTGTTCAAGCTCTTGCTCTATCCAGGCTGGACTATTGCAATGCTCTCTTGGCAAGTCTTCCAGCCAGTTCTACCAAACCTTTACAATTAATCCAGAATGTGGCTGCAAGATTAATTTTTAATGAGCCAAAAAGAACGCATGTCACACCTTTGTTCATCAATTTGCTCTGGCTACCAATAGCTACTCACATAAAATTCAAGGCATTAATGTTTGCCTATAAGACCACCACTTGCACCCCTTTACCTAAATTCAGTACTTCAGACTTATGTGCCCTCTAGAAACTTGCATTCTGCAAGTGAACAGTGCATTATTGTTCCATCTCAAAGAGGCACAAAATCACTTTCACTGACTTTTACATTAACTGTTCCCTCCTGGAGGAATGACCTGCCCAACTCAATCCGAGCAGCTGAGTCCTTAGTCATCTTCAAGAAACAGCTAAAAACACATCTCTTTCATCTTTATTTGACCCTCTAACTCTAGCACTCTGTATTCTAATTATATTGTCTATTTGTTTTCTTTTTTATTTAAAAAAAAAAACACTTCACCCTTTAAATCTTTCACTCTATTTGTCTATTTTCACTCTTATTTCTCTATTTCTCTTCAAAAAAAGGCCTCTAACACTAGCTTTTTCTATTCTTTTTCTATTCTATCTGTTTTCTTTTTATTTATTATATGATTAACAAAAAAATTTGATGTGTACTGCGTTACGCTAACTGAGACGTAATAGCACCTACACATTATTGCTCTTTTGCTGATTTTGATTGCTTACATTTACAAATAAGGACAGTCGCTTTGGATAAAAGCGTCTGATAAATAACATATATATATATATATATATATATATATATATATGTATATATGTGTGTGTGTGTGTGTATATAGTTAGATTTAGTTAACATTTAGATAACTGATAATTACAACTCTTTTTTGGAGGTAAAAATGCACAGAAAGGACAGCCAGAAGAACTGCCTTATAAGACGGGCCTTTCTCTTTTCTAGATGAGAATGTGTGTTCAGATGTATCAGTAAACACCTAGGGCAGGTCTGTTATTCATATATGAATGTTAATTACAGTGTTGGGGAAAGTTACTTTTAAAAGTAATGCATTACAATATTGTGTTACTCCCTAAAAAGTAACTAATTACATTACTTAGCTTTTTATGGAAAGTAATGCGTTATGTTTCTTTTGCATTACTTTTTCAATCTGGGTCAAGCTTGCTTGCTTGTTTTAATATAAAAAAGTTGTACGTTTATATATATATATATACTGTGTTTTGGCAAACGTAAAAGCCCTTTCACACCAAAAGTGAAATGAATAAGCCTCAGGCTGAAGAGAAAGTAAATTCAGATCTGTACAATAGAACACAGAAGAAGAAAGTTCAACACACTTCAGTAATAAAAAAAAGAAGCACAAATGTTTATCTAGAGTAATTTTTGCTTATTAGTATGGTTGAATTGGATCATTGAATGTCAGCAGCAAAGATATTGGTTAATAAAATGGGATTAAATATATAAAGGATATTGCATTTCAGGATATTTGTGTTATTTAACATTTAATTATTGCAGGGTTGCATCACATTCTGAGTTGCATTTCGCTGTTTTTATTGATTTTGAAGAATACTAAATCCTGTTTTTTTGTTTGTTTGTTTGTTTGTTTGTTTGTTTTTTGCGAGTGAGATTAATTAATTAATTCATGTTCACATTTATTCTACAGCTACAGTGGCATCTTACTCCCGATTTCTCTCAACATAGGGACAGAAGAGATGTCAATCAATAAATGGGAAAAAAATTAACTGGCGTTACTTATTTGACAAAGTAACTCGGATATTTTCTTGTAAATTAAAAAGTAATGCGTTACTTAAAGGGGTGGTTGATTGCGATTTCACTTTTTTAACGTTAGTTAGTGTGTAATGTTGCTGTTTGAGCATAAACAATATCTGCAAAGTTACGAAG
>JAFVLL020037188.1:0-34773 GCA_021397915.2 Tor tambroides | reverse complement strand
GAAGCCATATGTGAACATGGTCCAGAAGCGCCGTCGTGTCCTGTGGGCCAAGGCTCATTTAAAATGGACTGTTTCAAAGTGGAAAAGTGTTCTATAGTCAGACGAGTCCAAATTTGACATTCTTGTTGTAAATCACGGACGCCGTGTCCTCCGGGCTAAAGAGGGAGGGAGAACTTCCAGCGTGTTATCAGCGTTCAGTTCAAAAGCCAGCATCTCTGATGGTATAGGGGTGCATATGTGCATACGGTATGGGCAGCTTGCATGTTTTGGAAGGCACTATGAATGCTGAAAGGTATATGAAGGTTTTAGAGCAACATATGCTCCCCTCCAGAGGATGTCTATTTCAGGGAAGGCCTTGTGTATTTCAGCAGGACAATGCAAAACCACATACTGCAGCTATTACAACAGCATGGTTTCATAGCAGAAGAGTCCGGGTGCTGAATTGGCCTGCCTGCGGTACAGATCTTTCACCTATAGAGAACATTTGGTGCATCATTAAACGAAAAATACATCAAAGACGACCATGAACTCAAGAATGGGAGAAAATTCCAACAACAAAACTCCAGAAACTCATAACCTCGATGCCCAGACGTCTTAAAACTGTTTTGAAAACAAGAGGAGATGCTACACCATGGTAAACATGCCCCCATCCCAACTATTTTGAGACTTGTAGCAGCCATCAAATTTGAAATGAGCTCATTTTGTGCATAAAATTGTAAAATTTCTCAGTTTAGACATTTGTTATGTTATCTAAGTTCTATTGTGAATAAAATATTGGCTCATGTGATTTTGAAATTCTTTTAGTTTTCATTTTATTCAAATTTAAAAAAATGTCTCAACATTTCCGGAATTCGGGTTGTACAAACAGTAACACATAAAACAAAAACTGAAATACTATGTTCTATTTTTTATTTGTAACACATATTTCAATAAACTTTGTTTTAATTGCAACTTTTAAAAAAATCAATAAATAAAAAAATTCAATAAATCAATTTAAAAAATCAGTTATCAGCATATGCATAAATAGATTTAAAAATCTGCTGTTTGACAATTAAAACGAATCATTTCATAAAATGTTGAAATTGTATATTGCATTTTGTGTTTTCAGTTTACTTATTTTTCTGTTTTTATCAATTGACTATTTTTGATTATCAAATTGCATATTTATCTGTCCATTTATTCATGTTGGTAATTGATTGCTTGATTGATTTATCAGTTTTTCAGTTGATTTTATTGGTTTTCTCACTTGATTTCTTCAATTTATCTACACTGACATTTTGAGGTAGAAAACTAAAATACAATTTTCTTGTAAAACACTTCAATAATCTACAGTGTATTTTTTGTGGCTCATTTCCTTTGTGTTGCTTATTAGCATGCATATAATATTACTAGCATATTGACTGTTTATTAGTATTTAAAGACAAGTTAAGATTAGTTAAGAGTGAGAATTGGTCCCCAAACTATAGAGTGAGCATGTTTTTTACTTTATAAACAGTTTTTTTTTTTTTTTTTACAGTTGTGTTGTGCACCTTTGGGCTGTTTCTTATTTGATTCATCATGTCCTCAAATGATTATTAAGTGTTACATTTGGGCCCCATATGCTATGTACAATGAATATAACTGATAAAAATGGCAAAAAGATTGTCAAAAGAACCTAAAATCTTGTTCATAGATTTTTTTTCTAAGGAATAAATCCTTGAACATGTCCAACTGCTGCAGATGATGCAACGCATTTGAAGCAAAGAGAGTTTTTTGACAGTATCTCTTTATTAGATTCAAGTGACTCACCTTTCTACTTGCTACAACTAGACCCTCAGTCTTTTCTCAACGCTTATTTACCACAGAGCTACCAGTGGCCAGACACACGGTGATAACCTTCAAAGCTCTGCGATCCAATTTTCCTACACTCTCTTATTTGCATGTGCTGTGCCTGGCCTGATATGTTAGAGCATTTGCTACATATATCCACTTGACTTTTACGGCATCCTCATAGAGTAAAGCACAGCGCTCAGGGAAAAGCAGCTCATGCCTCATCTGTCTATGAAATGCCGCTGTTCCCCAGAGTTAGTGTCTACAGCATGCTATGTCTGTGTTAATTAAAACCAGAGAGTAAAAACAGCTTGTTAGCACCCACCGGGCAAGTGGAGGGGTTGTGGTCATCTGTTTGACATAATCTGTAATTGTAAGCAAGGTTGAACCATGAGATGCAGTCATGTAGAATCGTCTAATTGACAATAACCAGTGCAGACACAGTGTGGTTATTTTTGTGTTCTTAGGTCAATTAATACACAACAGGAATCATGAGACTCCAGCCCGGTAAATTGTTCTGCTAGAACAAACAGAGATGCAAGTGACTCTCCAGAGAAAAAGCCCTGATATAACCATCACTTCCAAGACAATGAGGTCTGTGTCTTATTATTTGGGCCTTAGGCACTACAATCCATCCACTCCTCTCAATGTAGATTCCCAATTCGTGAACTGTTAACAATATTGAGAGAGTAGGCATGCACTGATATCACAATTCTGGTCGATACAAACAAGCAGATAATTAGTTTCATGTTATTATATGATATTGAAATTATTCACTGCAAAATAAATGGTGTTGAAACAGTTTTCACACAGAAATAGTTATTACATTTCACAAATAATTACAAAGAAAGAGCAAGTAACAGATTGTATATATATATATATATATATATATATATATATACACACACACACACACACACACACACACACATACTTTACATTACAACATAATATAAAGTATTAAAAAGATGTTCATTTTGAGATTTGTTTAGTGTTAAGTTGTATTTTATTTTTAAAAAAATGTTAAGTTGCACTTTTAAGGAACATTAATAAAGATTAACTTTAGGTGTGTATTAGATGATGACAAATCATTTAATTTTTTTAAAGATTTTTATGGTTTTAAAAGACATCTCTTATGTTCACCAAGGCTGTATTGACAATAAAAAGTCAAATTGTTAAATATTACAACTGTTCTATTTTACTAAAAAGCTACATTTTCAGCAGCCATTATTCCAGTCTTCAATGGTCCTACAAAAATCATTCTAATATGCTGATGTTTTGCTTATGCATGCACAGCAGAATATCCAATATCAGCTGATACATTAAATGATAAAATGTCTAACATTGCCCAATAACTGATATGGAACACATATATTGTGTGTACCTATGAGTGTTTTCTGTGCAAGTCTGGGCATTTTTGCAATTGACTTGGCTTTGCCAGATTGGGCTGTAAAATCCAAACAGGAAGGCTATAGGAAAACACTGAGAAAAAAAATAGGACAGAGAAAGTGATGCAGTTTGTATCAGTGACAAATTAGATTTTTTTTCTTAATTCTTGACCCACTGTTCCATTCTGATGCAGGAACCTATTTCCCAGAGTGTGGTTCTCATTAGGGAAAGCAATCAGGCCGTTCATTAGCCCATGGCACAAGATGGAGGGCTTCAATCTACGAGGGAAACGGCAGCCGAACTGCGTTCTTGCAAATTCTATGACCCATGCAGTTTGCTCAATCTGCAGAGCTCCATTTATAATTAATTGCGTGCACATTTCCTTTCCCTTTTGCCCCATCCCACCTCCCCATTCTCCAGCAACTGTTAAGCCAGCCTGAGGCAAAACTATCGATTAGAAAGCAGAACTCTCAGGGAGAGCTGAATGTTTCAATTAAACACTCATATTATATCTGCAAGTGGAAAGCTTCCCGTGCATAGAAATAATTTCCTGCTATCTTCATCATTACATCTCCCATTACCATTTCATGGAATAACCTTGTTTCGCTGCACCCATTCTTTCAGATTGTGTTCTCAGCTACCTCCTCCTGTGCTACATGTTAGGTTAGATTAACGTTTGAAAGGAAAACTGGGTTTTGTTGGTAGTTTGTCAGGTCTGGCTGCTGTAAGGATGAAGTTTCTCCCAGCTATTGATTTGTTATTAAAACATAGTGCCCTCAGGCCTGTCAGATAGCAAGGGTGTGAAAACGAAAGCCGTCATTGCCTGCTGATTTCTCCACCGGTGTGGAGGAGAGCGAGTGGAACCCTCTCAAGCTTTAGTCTCTGTGACAATTATGGAAGCTTCTTTTTGCCACGGGATAAAAAATATAAAGGTAAAGGTAAAAGCAATTTTTTTATCTCACAATTCCGAGTTTATGTCTCACAGTTTTGTCTTTTCAATTCCGAGTTTATATCTCATAGTTTTGTCTTTTTTCTTGCTAACTGCGAGATGTAAACTCTGAATTCAGAAAAAAAGTCAGAATTACAAGCTATAGACTCAGACTCGCAAGTTATTAACTGTAAAGAAAAAAAAAAAGAAGTTCAGTTGTGAGAAGAAAAGTCTGAATTGTGAGATAAAAAGTCAAAGGTCAAAAAGCTACACCAACTACTTCAGACAATGGTCTTAAGATAATAAACCCAAAAATGCACTATGACTTGATACTGTAGGTTTAAAGATGCAACCTTTTCAGCTCACCCACTTTCTACCTGACATTGCAATGTCCCTAATTGGTCTCTAGTAGAGCCCTTTGTGGCTGTTTGGGCCACCGTCTTTTCTCTAGGGATCTCATTGTGAATAGACTGCCTTCCAGCCTGCGTGCAGTCCAGGTTCTTCTCTCCACAGGGAGGCCTGTGTCTCCTCATTACCAAAGGAGACGGCATTCCTGATCGATTTGGCTCATTTGCTCCCCGAGCTTAAAAACCTCAAGAGTCAGTCTGAGTGTAAATTGGCCCTTAGTGCAGCTCTGAGTTTTATTTCTTTACTGTTGCACTGTGGATTAAAGGCGAGGTTAGGAGTATTGCATGTCATCCCTGAAGACTTGGTGACAAAATAGAAGCAGTCACTCCAGGAGTTTAGCGGGGGAAACAAAAGCAGTTGAACAGAGTGGAAAGTGTTCAGTTTAGTTTGGCAAAGTTCAGGTTTCAGCACCGTGGACAGCTCCCGACAGACTTCGACTTGTGATCGCACAGGGTGAAATGGAAAGAACAGGCAACTTTGCAGGAAATTGCAAAGACTGCACAAAACTCAATAAGGTGTGAACTGAAGCTTTCGATCAGAGATTGTAATAACAATAGGCTGAAAAAAAAAAAAAGATGACCGAGGCATTTATCTTCCTTCTTGTGTGTCTTCCTTTTTCCTGGGTTCTACAAAATTCAGAATTGAAGAATTGGCACCCTTTCAATTCATAATCTTTTTTAACGACTTTCTACATTTAAAGTTTGTCTTTCCTTCAATACTGCATCATGTTTGCTGCCTCACTTCAAATTCAGTACAAATTTAGGATCTGAAGTGCAGTTTAAGAGACCTTCTCAAGTGCACAGCCCTGTTATGAACACACTTGTCTCTTCCAAAGTACCCTCTTTTCAGCAGATTTTTGCTAGGCGCTGAAGCCTGACCTCTCTCTGACCACACATATTCAGCTGCTTCTAACGGATTAGGGAGGTCCTGGATAGTCCAATCATGACACCCCGCTGAGGCCTGACCGCTTGCAGATAGCGTGTATAATCGGGTTGGCAAAGCCCACTGGAAATGTTACCACTGGGGCATCACTTCTGTCCTTGCTCTTGACAACCTTCCGGAAGAACCCCTCTGACAGGGTATGGGAAGAAGGCCGAATCTGGCAGCAGGGAGTAAGAAAGTCACAAGAACCGCCGTGACAATCCCGCTCGCTTGCCTCCCTGGCTTGAGTGATGAAGTTGGCGATTGTTCCTGACAAAGACGGATGGCGAACTTAAAGCAAGTTTTCTAGGAGCAAATTGATGACTTGTGTACCAATCCATCTGAGAAGAGGTTAATAAGGCTGGTACTCAAGAGCGATTATAGTTTATGGCCTCTATCAAAACAGAGCAGCACTAGTATAATAACACCCATCCCATAATGTTAGCGTTATGTGCGACATGAAACAAAATATTGAAATACTTGCGGTAGTTAATTATGTGGTTAGGATTTAGAAGCACATGTTTAATGTGTAAGCTTGGAGCTATGTGAAAGTCTCCTTGCCTTGCTCTTTTCTAGCTCCAGCTCAGTTCAACCGATCAGTGTAGCACTTGAAGCTAATCACATTGCTAATGAATTATGCACTGAGCTCAAGGCTTTTACATCGAGTTAGAGAGGGCAGGCTGGCGGAGAGGCAATTCATCTGGCATGAATCAACAGACAAGCAGCAGGAAAGGAAGCAGCGAAGAGCACTGAGTTTGACGGAGGGCCCTCAACTTATTCCATTACATTAATGTCTTTTGCGACATGCACCACCACTACCTTGCCTTCCTATCTACTTATCCATCAGGACCGAGATAGAGGTTATTTCTGCTCTCAGATAGCACCCGCCGCCGTCGTACGTCTCGCCTGACATATTTTTTCGCAAACAGCTGTAATGAAATGCCGTGTAGGCAGCTGCTTGTTGATGTAGGCTCTGCGAACTGGCGTTGGAAAAATAGTCAGGCTTATAAAGGTTGATGACCTCTTACGCTGTAAAAAGTATGTCCTTTTAAAGTGACAGCTGTGAAATTTCAGCCCAAATAGCAGAGGCAGATTAAGAAATGCCTGGATGGATGTAATCAGATGGAGGTCACTGGGTGGCCGTCCTTCATGTAGATCTAGACGTGGTGCAGAGTCCGTGTAGCTCTTTCCATACAAAACAATCTAGTAAGCTACTAGTATGCTTTCTGCATTTTAAAGGTTATTCTTCAAAACAGGCGTCACTTGTTTTCCTTAAATACATGTATAAAAACAGCAAAATAAATGTAATTATTTTTTTTCTAAATACAGCAACAGAAATATAATACTTTATTATTTTGTGTGTTAAATACAGATTTTTTTCTAAATACAGCAACATAATTATTTAATTGAATTACATTATTTTTATTATATTTGACCATGTTAAATACAGATTTTTTTCTAAATACAGCAACAGATATTTTGTTTTATTTTTTATCCTCTAGATCCATAAATCAACAGAATTATTATTATTATTTTTTTTTTATTAAATACAGATTTTTTTTCTAAATGCAGCAACAAAATTATTTAATTTAATTAAATTACATTTTTATTTTATTTTATTTATGTGTGTTAAATACAGACGTGTTTTTTCTAAATATAACAACATAATTATTTAATTTAATTAAATTTTATATTTTATTTCATGTGTTAAATACAGATTTCTTTTCTAAATACAGCAACAGATATTTTGTTTTATTTTTTATCCACAAGATCCACAAATCAACAAAATTATTTTATTTTATATTTTGTATTAAATACAGATTTTTTTCTAAATACAGCAACAAAATTATTTAATTTTAATTTTAATTTAATTTTATTTTATTTATGTGTGTTAAATACGGAGATATTTTTTTCTAAATATAATAACAATTATTTAATTTAATTTAATTTTATATTACATTTTATTTTGTGTTAAATACAGATTGGTTTTCTAAATACAGCAACAGATATTTTATTTTATCCTCTAGTCTAGATCTAGTCTAGATAAATAAAAAAAAAAAACATAATTATTAACTCATAATTATTACATAATTATCCCATTAAACTCTTTTATTTGTTTATTTTGTTGTTGTTGCTGCTGCTGCTGTTGTATTAACTTTATCTTTCACAATCTTCAAATATCCATGCGCTTGTATTATAAACAATTTAATAATAAAGTAAACATTAATATTTATACCCATCAGCACAAGGCTTGCAATTTGTTATTTATTAAATATTTTTATTTGTAAAATTGTCATCTTTCTGAAGACATAATTATGTCCCAATAGATATTATATATAGATATTATGTATAATTTATACATTTAATTCAAGTCGGCACAAACCAGTTTGATAATACTTTAACACATTTTTTTATCTTATAGAATGTTTACTTTTAAAATCACCTTATCAAACCGGAAAGGCACTGTTTTACAGAATGACTCAAAAGCTCATTGACTTTTCAGGCTTTCCTGTCCAGATGCATGGCTTGTGATAAAACACAGTGGGACACAGAGAAGATAAACGGCAGAACATATTCATCAACCCTTCCTTCTGCGTCCGTGACACAACTTTCAAAATTTTCCCTAGTGCTAAAAATAGATATGAAACACAAGCAGTCCGTACATCAACATCAGTGAAATGACAACGAAGACCTCTACTCGCAGACCACCATTGCAGGAATTTGAAAGTGCATCTCTATCACTGTCTCAGCTTGTTGTGCCTGGCGGCTGCGAGCAGGTTAGTTGTCACCCATATGAGCTATCTGAGTAATGTGCTGATCGAAAGAAATGGGACCGCACTGTCAGCCACTGCAGCCAGTATCCTGCATCCAATGGCTCTTTCGGTGTAACAGATGGGGATTGGGAAATGTGACTGCTCTTTGGATGGCAGTAAGCAGCTATTGCCCACACAGGCTGGGCCAGTGTTATTTCCCTGCTGGCCTTCTCCGCCGATATGGGACCTTGCTTCTACTTAGACCCCCCCTGCGTTATGAGACAGGGGAAGTAAAAACTGAATTTTTAATTATTTTTGGACTCAAGTTGGACCCAACATGAATTCTAAGTTAAAAGTGAATTTCTCTCATGAACTCTACCAACTAACTTCACACGTGATCTGAAACACAGTCGTTTACTTATCACAATAATATTTGATTAGGGACCTAGAAATAGTGTAGAATGTTTCAGGATGATGATGATGATGATTAGTATTAATAATCATAATAAACATATTATTCACAATAAACTGACTATTATAATGTGGAATATTCAATATTTCTAATGATTCAAAATATTTTATTTTATTTTATCATTAATTTTTGGCCTATCCCTAGTCTTATTATTATTATTATTATTATTATTATTGTTGTTGTTGTCTAGATGTTCAATATTTTGAATGTTTCTAAATATTGTATTTTTTTTTTATTTTTGTATTATGAATTCATTTTTGCCTATCCCTAGCTTTATTATTGTTGTTGTTGTCTAGAATGTTCAATATTTCAAATGTTTCTAAATTATATTATATTATATTATATTATATTATATTATATTATATTATATTATATTTTATTTTATTTTATCATTAATAATTTTTGGCCTATCCCTAGTCTTATTATTATTATTATTATTATTGTTATTATTATTATTAGTAGTAGTAGTAGTAGTGTTGTTGTTGGAAAAAAAAAAAACATATATGTGACCCTGTACCGCAAAACCAGTCATAAGGGTAAATTTTTTGAAATTGAGATTTATACATCACAAAAAAAAAAGCTGAATAAATAAGCTTTCCATTGATGTATGGTTTGTTAGGATAGGACAATATTTGGCCAAGATACAACTATTTGAAAATCTGGAATGTGACGGTTCAAAAAAAAAAAAAAAATACTGAGAAAATTGCCTTTAAAGTTGTCCAAATGAAATTAGCAATGCATATTACTAATCAAAAATTACATTTTGATATATTTACAGTAGGACATTTACAAAATATCTTCATGGAACATGACCTTTACTTAATGTCCTAATGATTTTTGGCATAAAACAAAAATTGATCATTTTGACCCATACAATGTATTGTTGGCTATTGCTACAAATATACCCGTGCTACTTAAGACTGGTTTTGTGTGTGTGTATATATATATATATATATATATATATATAAGATATGAAGAGTTTATTTCCAAAAGCAGATAAAACATTTTTTTTTCAATTTTCAAAAAACATGTTTTTTATTATGTTATCATGTTTTTATTGTGTTAATTAGCTGTTTTTTTTTTTTTTTTTTTTTTTTTTTTAACCTAGTCAAAATAACCCAACTGCAGTTTGATTGAGATTAATTGGAATGCACAATGAAAAAACATGATTTCTGAGAATTGTTAAAAACGGAGTTATCTGTTTTTGCAAATGAACTCTTCATATATATATATATATATATATATATATATATATATATATATAATAGTACATTGATATTCCATTTTCTAGACAGGCACAGATGTTTAAGTAGTGCAGAATCAATTATTTCTCTCTTCTTCAGAAGATACTGCAATGCAGGGACAATCTCTGCAAATCCCTGTTAAATAGTCTTATCTAATGTGAAAACTTTCCCAACTCTTAAGTTTGTTGTTCTGCTGAACAAGTCAAGCCCTGAGGTGCAGAGATCAATGCAGATGTAAAATACTGTATTTAAAAGCATTATTGGGCTCCTATAATACTGTTGCCATGGCTGACAGAAAATCCATGCATTAATTAATATCTGAGGCAAAGAGGTTTGTGCATGCGGCTCCAGGCTCCAGCCGGCCCCCGGGACCATCCCTATCAAACACACAATCAGAGCCATCGATCAGGCAGTTAAATTTTAATTATTCGGTAAACAGACTCATTCATTTTGGGAGTATGCAGCTCTTGTGTGGTTGCAGGTGCTTCTGGGATATTTGCTGCAATAAACAGCAGTTAAATGTGATGGTTTTTGATATAGCGCTACCGATAAGACGCTCAATAGCTGGATCTTGTAGGAGACTGGTTTTAGAAGATCCTTTCTTGTGTTTTATTTATCCCAAGGGCCTTTAAAGTATCAAACTGCTATTCATTGATGCAGTTCGCTAAATTTTGCAGAGTTTATGATGTGCCTCTATGGCAAGTGATAAAAAATAGAGATACTTATCAAAGTCAAATGTTTTTATGCTCCCAGAAATACATCAGTTCTGGAATAAGCTAAAAAAACAGTACAAGATTTTGGTTGCAGGCTCTAGAGGAAATACTGATTCTAAATGGCAGCTAACATGAATCAGGGATACACTTGGGAACTGGGGAAAGATATGGTAAGGCTGTATTATAAGGAAAACAGCAGTGTAGCAGTTTTATCCCAAATCTCGAAATGTCATTCTCGTGACATTCCCACCGCAATCAGTTTGGACGATTGTGATGCAGAGCACGGAAGTGGCTTAAAACACAATCTGCTTTATTTTGATTACACGGCTTGAATACAGAATTCTGATTGGTGAATCACAGCATTCAGAGGTCAAATATTCAATATGTCATTGTCAATGAAACAGCCGTTACTTTTATGTCTCACATATTGGACCTCGGACTACAAATGCATCAGTTATTGATTATTGTGAAAAAGTCTTCAGAGAACTTTGGTATTACACCGTAAAAAATTCAAATTACAAATTCAAAATACTCATTATATTAGTTTAGTATTGTTGCAGTCTTCATTTAGTTGTTGATATATATACTGTGCATATATATATATATATGTGTGGTAATGACCATTTTCTTTTACAAAACACAGTACTAACTATATTATTGTTTATATGGCATTGAGCTTCAAACGTGGATTGTCACAGTCGGCCACAGAATGAGTATCAAAGTATTTTCATATCATTTTGACTGGTAAATGACTATGGATATAAAGATGGACAAATAACAGTCTTGCCAAACAAGATGTAAATTGGCCCTGTCAGAAAAAAGGAATATGTCATATCTCACATAAATTTTAAGAGACATTGCACCGCATTAACAGATGAATTGTCTGCAACTGCCTGTGTATTTCACCTGCTAAATATGAATTATCTTGCAGGCCCAAATTATAGCAACGTGGATATATGGTCCACAGGATACTAAGAATAACAAAAAAAGAGTGTAATTTCATATCTATAACTACGTTGCATGCTGCGGTCATAAGGAAATCTTTCAAATAAACCTGAGGCGTATGGCTGCTGATAAAATACCTGCAAAATCAAGAGACTTAGAGGGAGACCACTGCTTCCATTTAGAGTGATTGATATATTTAGAGGTGGGTGTGTATGTCCATCGAATACATCAAGCAGCATAGATGGATTGTCTGAGGCTTGATTACAGCCATTTACTTTCCAGCAAGCCAATGCCTCCTTTTTAAAAAGGAACATTTACTCCAATCAGAGGGAGTGTGTAATTTGTGAACTCTTACGGTGTGAAATCTGAAGCAATTGTGCAAGGGGTCGTCAAGATCTCATCAGCCACAATTTAACCACTTGTGTGGCAGGTTTTTTGTCGTCCCTGTCTGTCTGTGTCATTTCCTGAATACATCCTGTGGTTAATGGCAGTCCTGAGGCTAAGAGTAAAGAAAACCTTTATTGTTGGTCAGAACAGGGCTCAGTTCAGTTACCATTATTATATTTTGAATTTCGAAATTTTACACTTCACTTAAGTACTGATAAATTAAAGGGTTTCAGTTTAATCTAGAGGTTAAAATTTACCCATACTGAAACACAAACAGAACCCAAAGTTGTATTTTATATATATGTAAATAAATAAAAACTGATAGAAATGCCTGACAAAGGATGTATTTATTTGATCAAAAATACAATTAAAAACGGTAATATTGTCAAAAACGGTTTCATTTGGGTTCAATTTTTATTTAAATAATATATATACATAAATATAAATAAATAAATATATATATATATACACACACACACATACACACACACACACATATACATATATATATATATACATATATATATATATATATATATACATATATTTAAGAAAAATATTATTTATATAATTATATATAATATAAATAATATGAATATAAATATATACATGTAAATACATGTAAATATTTTCAAAATATATACTGTATGTGTGTCTTTATATATACATAATAAATATACACAGTATACACACAGATTAAATAAACAAAAACTTTTATTTTGGATGCGATTAATCGTTGCCCAGCACTAATATGTGTGTATATATATATATATATATATATATATATATATATGTATATATACAGTGCCCTCCATAAGTATTGGAACAGTAAAGACAAAATTGCTCTGTTGGCTGTGGAGTAGTCAAGACATTTGCAAATATGATTAAAAGATGAATATGAGACAAAACTACAGAATGTCACATTTTATTATTAGCCGTTTCAACACATACATGTTTTACCAAATAAAAAGAACAATACTTTTAGAGTTCATCCCACTCATTGATGTGAGCATAAGTATTGGGACAGTTGAACATAAGGCATATATAAAAGATTAAAAGCTATTATTTCGTTGCAGATCCCTTGCGCACAATCACAGCAGTGAGTCTGTGACCCATAGACATCACCAGACTCTTGGTCTCATCCTTTGAAATACTTTTCCCAGCCTTTAATGCAGCCAATTCCAATTGTTGCTTGTTTTGGGGAGTTTCTGCCTTTACTCTCCTCTTCAGCTGGTGAAATTCATGTTCAATCAGATTTAAATCTGGAGATTGACTTGGGTAATCTAAGACTTTCCATTTCTTTGCCCTTATAAATTCCTTGACTGAACTGGCAGGGTGTTTTGGGTCATTGTCCTGATGCAATTTGAAGCACTTCCCAATGAATCTGGTGGCATTTTCTTGAATATTGGTAGACAAGATGGTTTTGTACCCTTCCAAATTCATTCTTCTACTGTCATCATACATTAAGTCATCAGTAAAGTTGAGAGGGCCTGTTCCAGAGGCAGCCATGCATGCCCATGCCATGACACGACCTCCACCATGCTTTACAGATGAGGCTGTATGCTTGGGATCATTTGCAGTTCGCTTTTTTCTCCACATTTTTGCTTTCCCATCACTTAGATAAAGGTTCATCTTTGTCTCATCAGTCCATAAACACAGTTCCAAAACTCTTCAGGCTCACCTTTGTGGTTTTTTGCAAACTCTAATCTTACTTTTCTATTTTTGGTGCTGGTCAGAGGTTTGCATCTTGCTGTGTAGCATCTGTAATTCTGTGTTAAAGTCTCCTGAGGACAGTAAATTGTCAGAGCATCACCCCAGCTTTCTGGAAGTTGTTGGTGATTTTACAGACACGTCTTTTAGGGTTCATTTTCACAGCTTTTATGATTTGTCTGTCATCAACTACTGTTGTTTTCTCAGCCGATCAGGTAGTTGTTGGTTGCTGGTGTCACTGGTGGTTTCCAAACTCTTGATTTCTCCATGCCCTGTTTTTGCTATAGCTCTAATTGACTTCCTCTTTTCTTTTAGCATCCAAATTGCTTGCTTTTCTCTCAGAGTCAGCTCCCTCGTCTTCATCCTGGTTTGTGTGTGTCATCACCGAATGCAAGATTCAGAATACAGAAGTAATGGATAAAACTGATCCGACACATTCCCTGCTTTTAATATCTGAAAAATTAATGCAACAGGACACAGCTGATCACTTAGAAAGGCCTGTGAGGCAACTGTTCCAATACTTATGCTCAAGTCAGATAGGGGGATGAAACTCTAAAAGTGTTGAACTTCTTAGCTGCTAAAACATCTGTGTTGAATCACCCAATAATAAAACGTGACATTCTGTAGTTTTGTCTCATATTCATCTTTTAATCATATTTGCAAATGTCTTGACTCCACAGCCAACAGAGCAATTTTGTCTTTACTGTTCCAGTACTTTTGGAGGGCACTGTATATATATATATATATATGTATGTGTGTGTGTGTATGTGTGTGTGTCACGGTTCGCTCATTCACTGTTTCCTTCTCGTCCCGTATCATGTGCGTTTGTTGTGTGTGCGTGTATGGGCGTGGTCGAGCTGTCGCCGATCATCAGCGACCCAGCTGAGCCTCGTTACGGGGCCAGCTGCAGCTCGTCACCTTACCACATAAATACTCACCTGTTTTCTTGTCCTTTGTCAGATCGTTGTGGATGTTGCCCGTGCTGTCCTTTCTCCGTTCCAGTTCTCGTGTCTTCGCCGTTGCCGTCTGGTGTTCCTGTCGTTGTCCCGCGTTGGTTGTTCTGTGTTCCTCGTCTGCCCGGATTATTCATCACTCGCACGGACCCGACTCTTCACCTCTCCACCATCCAGCCTGGCCCATCCGGTTCCTGCGTCACTCAGCCCTGATACATCTCTGTCTGTGTTTCCATCTGACTCAAATAAACTGTTACATTTCACCCGCAACTGCTTCCTCTTCCTTACGCCATGACAGTGTGTGTGTACTTGTTTTTTCTATCCTGGTGGGGACTTAAACCTGAATACACACAGCCTCATGGGGACTTGTGTCACGGTGGGGACCTAAATTGAGGTCCCCACGGGTAAACAAGCTTATAAATCACACAGAATGAAGTTTTTTGAAAATGTAAAAATGCAGAAAATTTTCCTGTAAGGGGTAGGTTTAGGTGTAGGGTTGGTGTAGGACGATAGAAAATACGGTCTGTACAGCAGAACAACATTATGCCTATGAGAGTCCCCACAAGGATAGCAGAACAAGTGTGTGTGTGTGTTTTATTTTATTCAGCAAGGATGCATTAAATTGATCAAACATGACAGTAAAGATATTTATGACATATAATGTTACAAAAATAAAGCTGTTCTTTTCAATTTTCTATTAATCAAAGAATCTTGACATGATTTCCACAAAAATATTAAGCAACAAAAACTGTTTTCAATATTGATGATAATAGCCATTATTAATACTTGAGTACCAATAATTGAGCACCAAATCAGCATATTAGAATGATTTCTGAAGAATCTTGTGACACTGAAGACTGGAGTAATGATGCTGATTTTTTTTTTTTTTTTTTTTTTTTTAACAGTTTTTACTGAATTTTAAATAAATAATAATAAATGCAGTGCTGGTGAGCATAAGAAACATATTTTAAAACCCCCAAAATCTTATTCCGGACTGCTATACACACAAACACAAAATTATGTTTTTTTATTTTAATTAGATTAAAGCCAATTAGTTCATTAATACTTAATTGTGAAGTGAATTAAAATGTCAGATTGCAACCTTTTTTCATTTTTTAATTTCTAAGCAACAATAACAAGAACTAAATGTGTCAGAGTAAAAAAGCCCATTTTGATTGTTGTTTCATAAAAAGATTGAGAAGCCAGTCTTGCCAGCACTTCATCTTTTCAAAGGATTTAGTTATTAATGAGGCTGCATTTCCATCAAATCCAGGGCTTTTAACAGCGCCTGTCGATGAATGGATGACATCATTGGCAAGCTGCTAAGAGCTCAATAGGCCTAGTGACAGACATTGCCTGAGCAACACAATTAATTTCTCTACACACACCAGGCGCTATTGGTCATTTTCTTTATCACAATCTTTACATTCAGCTTCTTTTCTCCATCAACCAGCCAGACATGGGATAAAATAAAAAGCACATCACAATTTAGAGAGAGCAAGAGAGAAAATTGTCCAAAAGTATCCCAGTAATGTCCCATTAAACTCAATCAAACCTTTCTGTGTGAAATAGCTCAATTTTCCAAATAATGGCAGAGAAATAACAAGATTTTCATTTTCTTTTTGTCTGGGCTTTCTATCACAAACATCAAAGGTACTTGTTCAGACTCTAAAGTGAGCAATTCAATACATATTCTATTGACGTTCAAAAGATTGGCACAATGTACAGATTCTCGCATGCATGGAGCACAATGCCAAGTTATAATGTTCAACCATTTGCTAAGCTCCACCCACTTTAGTTACTGTCGCTAGCTTAGACAAACCTTACAGTATGTTCGGAATGAATTGAGATTTCTATGAACAGCATGATATTCAGTCAGATTTGTTTATGAAGTGGTAAGGCCGAATTAATTTTATTCTCACACTGGTTGGAATTAAGTGTGACATTACAATGTGATTAAAACTGCAGAGGCAAATCGAGGCAAATGCTTCCCACAGTCAACTGAAAATAGAAAACCCTCATTTGAAAGTGATTACAAACAATAACATGAAAGTCTAAGTAAAGAAATTGCTTCCTAATGTTTCTACAGTCAGTTCACTATGGTACTGTGAACTGTGTAGTTGTTGTGACCCCTAATAAGACCTGAAGCAATCATTTTGAGTCACTTTGCCACAGACCACATTTTGTGTTTTATGCACTAAAGTAAAAAGAAAAATTTTAGCCAATGATTGTATTCTAGCAACAGTTTGGAGTAAAAAAAATATTGTAACAAATCTGAGACTTTTTTTCACTTCTTGAAGTTCTACATTTTTATTTGGGAATAAGGACTAACACTTTAAGAAAAGTATATAAAAATAAGGCCCAATGTATGTTAATATGAAGGAATTTCAGTATTTTTTTTCACAGCCATTTTATCTGTATTTTGAATTACACATGGAATTGTTGTGTTTTAGGAATAAAGGAAATGTCTGTAAAGTTACTGGATAATGCTGGCAGAAATATTTTTTCTATGGATTTTTGATAATGTTATGTATATTCTCTGAGTAGCCCAGTGATCTTTTGCCATATTTTTACATAATTTTTTTGTAATATTACATTTAAACCATGCACACAGATATTCAATAGAATTAAGCTTCTCTGTTAAAGGAATAGTTCACTCAAAACAAAAAAAAATTGGTGACATTTTACTCACCCTCAATCTGGAAAAATTTAGAATTACATTACTTGCTCACCAATGGATCCTCTGCAGTGAATGGGTGCCGTCAGAATGAGAGTTCAAACAAAGCGATAAAAACTAGAAGAAATGGTTTGAAGATAAAATGCCTTAATGATGGACACAGCTTTTCACTTCACAAGACATTAACTGATGGACTGGCATTGTGTGGACTATTGTGATGTTTTTACCAGCTGTTTGAACTCTCATTCTGACGGCACCCATTCTCTGCAGAGGATCCATTATTAAAAAAGTAATATAATGCTAAATTTCTCCAAATCTGTTCTGAGAAAGAAACAAACTCATCTACAGCTCGGATGGTCTGAGGGTGAAGAAATTTTCAGCAAGTTTTCATTTTTGGGTGAAGTATTTCTTTAATTATATTTAAGGAATTTAATTATAGATAGCAATAGTGACTAGTGTAAAACTGCAATTGCAGAACTTCCAGACTCAAAGAGCTGGCCAGACTTATCTTTAGTTATAAGAGGATGTTACAAGAGTGTAACATTTCAAGAAGCAATTGCTAGCATGGGGCTGTTATTTGTTGAGGCAGTGATATATTTGTCATGCACAGAATCTGGCAGATAGGAAAGTGCTATCTGACACCACAAGCATTTTTATCTACTTTGAGACATGGTTTATTCTGCAAAGGCTATTAGTTCAGTAGGAGTTGGGGGGTTAGTGTTGTTGGCGATAAATCATTTCGGTGGAGGCGATGGAGGATGGCTGCACTTTAATCTGGCACTCCCCTGAGTTTTCATTAATGCCCTCCCCAGAGGTCCAAGGGACAACATGACCCGATTGTCCGAGACAGAGCAGTGTGGAACTGGCAAATTGGCTGATATTTTGCCAAAATGTGATGACAAACAGCCTGGCCACTCTTCTGATAGCCAGCAGAGAGCTTTAACTCACAAAGACAAGTGGACAAACACAGTGGAATGGCTGACACCCAACTCTTTTAGCTTGCATTTCATCCAGACCATCATTGCCTTTTCCACGGCATAAAAAAATGAGCGCAAAGAAGAATAAAGTTTACTTGTTTTGGATCTGGCGTAGATGGCTGTCCATAACAAAATTTATTTGGTGCTTGCAAATAATTTGGCCCTGTATACACTAGTTTACACTTTTTTGGTGATTGCAAAAAGAAAAAGAAAGCAGTTGGCACTCTTTTTCTCCTAAATTTAGTTTTAATGTAAATTTTATTACTTTACTTGATTTTAAGAGTTATCAAAGTACTTGCATCGTATATGGCCAACATTTAACATAAACATAAAATATGCTTTTGCCCATTTTTATTTTCAATTTGAATGTGCGTATATTGTCCATAATGATTTTTTTGAAAAAATATATTTTGCATTTATCCAAAATGTATTTTTTACTTTCATTTGAAGCTTTAAATAGCATTTATTTTCAAGATTTCCTTAAGCTGCACTCTCTCTCTCTCTCTCTCTCTACCATATTGAATGAAATTTTAGTTTTTGTTTAGTGGTTGACTGACAGATGATTTCAAGTGGAACGCCAGGTGTAGACTATTGACTTTTAAAAATGTAACAACATGGATTGAAACCGTAGCTATAATATACTGTACAGTTTGAGTATTTGCCAACGTGTCTGTCAATGCTAATTTTTTGTTGATACCCCTGAAAGAAAAACATTTTTATGAGGCCAAGGAACGTTCCGGCAGATGTTCTTCATGCAACACAGTAAAAGAGGAGCCGTCTTGAGCTTCCTGGTTTGGAAACAGTAGGACAGCTGGGGGAAAATAACATTAGGGATATATGCCATCATAGAGATAACATCACCTCAGCTCTTCTCAGACGAAATAAATCAGCTAAACTTCTTCTCACTGTGACTAGCATCATTACAATAAAGCAGATGCACAGCAAGGGGCCGTGTTGTTGTTGTAAAAAGCCTAATAATCAGATCAGTGTGGGCATATAACACTTACTTTATCACACCATTACAGATACAGCAGGATGTCAAGATGATCAGGGACAACAACATCTTGTCCTCAGGCCTGCATTTTCTCATTTCACATGCAAACTAGGATGGCATCAGCCATCAGTGAGACATGGCAACGCATGAATGCGTTCACACGTGCATAAGTCCACTCGTTTCCACAGAGACATCACTATTCCTGAGAGAGCTTCAGTCAGACTCATAAATCTAAATGTCTTGTATTCGTCAGTGATGAGGGTAGTTATTCTTGCTTCTCCAGTGATGATGGCAGGCGCGGTGTCCTCGCTCTCCAGACATTTATGACGATATGTATGCACATGCCGCTTCCAGTTAAGAGCACATTACGTGAGTAATAGTTTGATAAATTACTCTTGTCATGTCACGCTTGCTCTGCACCATGAGCCACTGGCACACTCCGTGGTAGTTTCTGGAGCCACATCAAGCTCCTACTGTTCTTGGACACCTGGGGATTATGGGAAATGAACTGATTCATAATGCGCACACTGCTTGAGATAAATTCCTGCTACAAAAGAAGGTAATGCAATTCAATTTTGCATGTTACACAACTATGTTTACAACTTAATAACCAATTAAAGGAATAGTTCACCCAAAAATAAAAATGTGCTGAAAATATATTCACCCTGAGGCTATCCAAGATGCAGTTGAGTTTTTTTAATCGGAACAGATATTTAGCATTACATCACTTGCTCAGCAATGGATCTTCTGCAGTGAATGGGCGCCGTCAGAATGAGTCAAAACAGCTGATAAAAACATCACAATAATCCACAGGTAATCCACACAACTCCAGTCCATCAATTAACATCTTGTGAAGTGAAAAGTTTGTAAGAAACAAATCCATCATTGACATTTGAACTTTAAACTGTTGGTTCTGGCCAAAATACGAGTCCATAATCCATAATAATGCTTCCTTCAGTGCTTCAGTGCTCCATCCCCTGTTGTCTTTTCACAATAAAATCCACTTACAGATGTGTTTAGAACTGTAAACGGTGCTTGATCTGTGCATATTTCTCTCCTTATTCATGAAGCACAACTTTTTCACTGGAGAAAGCAATATTATAAATAAGGGGACAATGGTTTGAAGTTAAAAACATCATATTGATAAATTGAATATTAGGTGTCCTTAACTTCTATGTACTTACATTTAAATTAATAATTTGATACAATGCACTTATTGTGTACATATCTGTTCTTACATTGTACTTATATTTTTAAAAATACCTATATGTAGTTACATCTGTAATTAATTTCTGTAATTACATTTATAATTACACTGTTGACCCATCCAATACACCTTAACCCACCCTTAAACCTACCCATACCACCAAACCTGTCCCTAACCTTACCCATATCCCACCTCAATGGCAGCAAAAGTGTGTTGCAATACAATATGACCACAATAAGTACATTGTACTTATTTGTTGATGTAAGTACATAGTAGCTAAGGCCACCTAATATAAAGTGTGACCGATAAATTTGTTTATTACAAACACAAGCTTTTCACTTCACAAGAAGTTAATAGATAGACTGGAGTCATATAGATTATTATGATTTTCATCAGCTGTTTGGACTCTCATTCTGACGGCACCCATTCACTGCAGAGGATCCACTGGTGAACAAGTGATGTAATGCTAAATTTCTCCAAATCTTTTCTAGTACAGAAACAGAGACTCATCTACATTATGGATGGCCTGAAGGTTAAATTTTCAGAAAATTTTCATTTTTTAGGTGACCTGTTGCCTTAATCATATTAAAGAAACAGAAGAATTATGTGGAACTGTTTTATAACATGCACCACACTTTCTAGACAGTGTCATTAAGGCAAACAGTGTTTTTGTGAATATGATGCAAGATACAATAAGCCTGCATACACTGAAAAGCTTGGTGTAAAAAAATGACTACACAACTACAAAGAAACAGCAAGACACTGAATTAAACTTGAATATTTGAAAGACCGAAATGCTATTTTCTTGTAAAATGTACTCCAATAAGCTTTGTAGTATTTGAAAAATTCTTTTTTATAGTGTAGAAAAGTGTTTGCACTGAAAACATTACATACAGGGCAGATACCACAGAACTGCACTGTATTACAATTATTAACATTTTTAAATTGAAGTACTACATGCAAAAGAGATTAGCATGTCAATTTCACCCCTTAGTGTTTTCAAACGTTTGCTTTGACCATTTCTGCGCCAGTACTGTGCTAGTGTGTTAGAGAGCTTGTCTATTTCGTTCACCATAATCTTGTGTGGAAACATCCATTCATATTTAGTAGAAAAATGATCAAAGGAAGGCAGGAAATAACAGAAGGCAGGAGATTTGTTTGATGATTACATCTGCGCTGCCTTCCTGTACTGCACAGTATCTCCCATGGCACATCTCCACTCACTGCAAATAACTAAAGCTGAGGAGGAAACATGACAGAAATGTTTGTGCTGGGAAAGTGCACTTAAAGATGGCATATGCAACTGCCATACAATTACATAAAATATTACAGTTATAGAAATGCACGTTCAAGTTCATTTTAACAATCAAAAATATTTAGAACTAATGCGTTTGAATTGCATATAAAATTCCTGTGCGTTTGGATTTCACAATTTTAACATAAACTAATAAATTTAAAGCAACTGTAGGTTTTTTTTTCCGACTTTGGAGCCCCCTACAGTAAAGTGAGCGAAATTCACTGTCATAAATTTTTCAATGTTGCTGCAGTAAAGCAATTCGCCCTTTTTAAGAAATATCTGAAACAGACGTTTTGGGGAGAGTGCGGGAAAGAAGCAGAAGCCATTGGCCTTATTAGAAGTCAGTGTACCATCAGAGTGATTTTGAAAAATGGTATTTCAAGGTAAGAAAATTACATACATCATACTTATCATAACTAATATGACGCAATGTTGTCATTTATACTTTAATAAACAGGTAAGACTTATGCACTCAAAAACTCATGGCATAGTTTATTATTAACTCTTTCTATCTAATTTTATTTAAATGATCATATTGGTAACACTTTATTTTAAGGTGTCCTTGTTACACGTTACATGTACTTACTATTATAATAACAATAAATTATGCATATTTACATACAAGCAACCCTAAACCAAACCCTAATCCTAACCCTAACCATATAGTAAGTACATGTAGTTAATTAATATCACTCAGTGCTTAAATGTACAATTACACTGTAATTACACTGGTTATTAGCGCTATCACAGAAATCATAACCTGTTTCATACCTGTTTCATTCATGTTTGACTGACAAATATGCATCAGATGTTTATGTTAAAAATGCATAATTCAAATGGATTAAAATTTATGTTAGATGGACATTTTATATGCAACGAGTACATAAAATTATACATTAAATTATGTTTATATACATAAAATTGGGCAAGTGAAGAATACAAAAAAAAAATGGTATCAATATAATCATAATTATAATAAATATATGTAATGAAGGCTCTTGTTTTATTATCTTATTGGTTTATTTGCCACCATGGGTGATCATACACACACAAAACAACTACAATCAGGCGGGATGTGCATCTTCTGTTCCAGATTATGGAAATATAGTCATGTTTTTAAGGCTACATTATATTAATTTGTATGCCAGACTATCCACATGCAGTCTGAATGGAAATTTGAGGATTTAAATCATTTATTTTTTTTATTTTTTTATTTATTGTATTGTAACAGGTGTTGTTTGAGTCCAGATTGAGGTTACTAATCACTGATTGTTTATATGGAGCTATTTTTGTAATTATGAAAGGGTTAATTATAATATCAGGATGATTGCCAGTATAGGCCCCAATTGCTCATTCTAAAACAGCTGCAAAGATCGCTCTCATAATCTCTCAGATCTCTGCATTGTATTTTCAGGATCCCAGCAAGAAGTGCAGTGATTTCAGAGATGTTCACAGGAATATGGAAGCAGCCTTGAAACGCACATGCTTCAATGCAGATGAGCCGCTGTTGTTGTAGAGTCTTGGTTTGAGGTACTGACTGATGAATACTTTATTCCAAAAGTGTTTTAAGGATATTCTTGACAACGTTGTCAGCTGTCACAGCGTAACCGGACTTAAGGCGATCAGAGCAACACTTAGACACCTCTCACAGCGTTGTATTGTGTGTATATGTGTGTGAGTTTTGCCTACTCAGACATCAGGGGACTTTTCTCTCCCAGCTGCTCAAGGACACACAGAAGTGCTTTTTTCCAGACGTGCTGTCACTTCAGTCAGGCTTCAGCTCTCATCTTTCCGGTTGAAAGCAGCTGTAGCAGGAGATGTGAGGGCAGGACTGCTCTCTGTCGTCATATTCACCATGAGCCTCCCACAACCACAGAGTTGTCTTTACTGTCACAATCCTCCTGTGCAGATCCACTCTGGGACTTTGAAGCATGTCCCTCAAACTGACTTTATGCGTAGTTTGGATGTCTTTCTTGTTTTGCATGACTCAGAGTTAGCCATCTTTGTGTTTAGCCTTAGATATCCATCAAATACAACAGCATAAAAATACAATGAGGCAAAGGTTTGCAAATAATACACTCTCAAGAAAAATGGTTCTAAACAGTACCAGAAAAGGGTTCTTCGGCTTGTAACAATAGCAGAACCCTTTTTAGTGCTAAATAGAACTTTTTTTTATAGGGTTCCAAATAGAACCATACTTTGAAAATGCTATATAGGACCTTAATGGTGTTATAAATAACCTTTTTAATGATAGTTTTTCATTAATATTAGTATAGTAATATAATTAATATTAGTGTTATATATATATATATATATATATATATATATATTATTTATTTATTTTTATTTTTTACCCCTCTATCTGCCTGGTCTTATACTGTAATATCTTGAAGTGTCTAATAGGGTTTTACATAAAATCATCAACAACAAGTGTCAATTAGGTACTTTTATTTTTTAAATGACGTGAAATTGTAGAAAAAATGACAATGTTCTAACAACAGTTATTAGCAGAATACATTAATGAATGACAATGGACATTGAACATAAAAGCTTAAAGAAGTAAAACAAAATATAACATAAAATAGTGTATTGAAGACCAAGCTCCAGTGAAATATCTTCACAATCATTATCTGTATTTTGTTGTGACTGAATGGCAGTTTCTCTCTGCAGATGATGAGGTTGTAGGATGTGACAGCATCTGAAATGCACAATTGAGTTTAGATATGTGTCTCCTTTCATTTGTTTATGTGAAAACAGTTGTTTATGAAGGCCAAAAGTAGTATGTGAGCACTTCACAATGTTAAAAGGAAGAAAGTCATGGGATAACTGGGTATGTTTATGCATAAACCCTAGTAATAAAAAAAAATCTAACAAAATGGACCATAAATTCAATATCTTTGTTACTTACTTAGTGAAGAAGAGGAGAGAAGTATCCTTAACTGAATAGAGCTGGTCACACTTACATTTTTTTTAAAAAAAAAAGAGAAAAGACAGAAAAAAACATTAGCATTTGAAAGTTATAATTTATAGACATTTTAAGAAAGAAATTATTTACCTGTTGAGAGTGTGTTGACAGTCTGTGTAGTTGGATGGCTGAGCTCCAGAAAATCAGTAATGAGGCATCTTAGAGTGTAGCCTCGGTTAGGGTTTTACAACAACAACAACAACCACAACAGCAGCATGTTGTGTAAATTAAGTATGTTTTTATTGACATGCAAAATTGTCAGTGCTCTTAACAACAGTTATTAGCTGAATACATTAATGAATGACAATTGACATTGAACATGAATAAATACATAAAGAATTTAAACAAAATACAGACAAAAAATAGACCAAGTTTCAGTGAAACAATCACAATCCTCTATGATGCCTTTAAGTCCATCATTTTGGTGTGATTAAGTGGCGATTTTTCTCTGCAGACAATGAGGTTGTAGGATGTGATACATCTGTGGAGAAGAGGAGAGACATTTCCACAGCTTAACAGAGCTGCACACTTATATGTGACCAAAAACTAAAAAAAGATAAGAACATGTTTGATTGAAAAACAAGTTACAATTATAAAGTTAAATTTGTATTTAAATTTAAGATTGAAATCATTTACCTGTTGAGAGTGTGTTGACAGTCTGTGTAGTTGGATCACTGAATTCCAGAAAGTCGGTTACGAGGTGCTTTGACAGTTACAGATTTGAAAAACAAAAGGGCGGGAATAAAGAACCCTAAACTCTAACACAAAGAACCGTTTCAGCATAAAAGGGTTCCTCAGAATGCTATGGTTCTAAATAAAACCATTACTGCATGTAAAGAACCTTTAAAGAACCATCTTTTTTTAGAGTGTATGTTTCAATAGTTTTTTTCTATCTTTTTGTTAAAGGTGGGGTAAATGATTTCTGGTAGCCAATGTTGTTATTTGAAATCACCAAAACAAACACGCCCCTACCCCAAAAGGGTCTCGCCCCTATTTTGATAGCTTCACCCTACACATACATATAACATTACGCAACCCAGGCAACGATTAGTTCTGTGAAACAAAACGAAACCAATGTTACTCACCTATCGAGAAGAAACAAAACAACCTCGGCGTCCGATCGCAGGCCTTCCCGCTCCTTCAGTTCTCTCCAGCGCTAGAAAGCTGATCTGATATTTACACGGGTCCTACTGTACTTATTGTAACACCGTGTCTACACCGGACGCAAGCGGGGTGGTGCAACAAAATACTATAGAACTCATTATAACCACTAATAATGCTGTCTACACTGGATCCCGACAGTAAACTGCTGCCGTGTTCTATTTTCAAATGATTTTCAAATGATTTTCAATGGTCACTTTGTCGCGTCCAGTGTAGATAGACTTTAGCTGGCGCAACACGACAACTGTCACGTCTGGTGTAGACACGGTGTAAGCCTTCTTTTGTTCCGCAGGCGTTTTCCTCTTTTGTTTTTTATCCGCCATCTCTATCTTTCTGTCATTGCTCAGGCTCGGCTAATGTCCGTCCTGTGCACTGAACGCTCTCTCCTTCCCATCATGAGTAGACACGCCCCTTACTGCTGATTGGCTACAAGTTTGTTTTGTTACTCGGCCCGACTCGTTTTCTAAAGCGTTTTTGAAAAAAAATACATACCCCACGTTTAAGGTCATATAAAATCAAATTTCCTAATTTTTCAGTTTTGAGAAATATTAAAGTCCACAATGAAAATTAATTACATTTGTATTTCCATTTATATTATTTATATATTTACACTGCTGTTAGGTTGATATGATTTTTTAATGCTGTTAAAAGTAGTCTTTTATGCCCACCAAGGCTGCATTTATTTAAACAAAAATACAGTAAAAACAGTAATGTTGTGAATATTATTACAACCTAAAACAGCTGCTTTCTGTTTTAATATATTATACTTAAAGCTGAATTATCAGCAGACATTAGTCCAGTCTTCAGTGTCACATGATCCTTCAGAAATCATTTTAGTATGCTAATTTGCTGCTAGTTTTCTTCGTATTATTAATTTTGGAAACAGTTGTGCTGCTTAAAATATTTAACCCTGATAATTGTTTTCTTTATCAGTAAAAATGTTCAAAATAATATTATTTGATATATATTAACCAAAAATACAAAAATGTTAGTGAGCAGCATATGTTAGCTATAACAAACTTATAGCAAGACAAAGGAGCTTTATTCCAAAGATTTCCCTGTCACTTCCACCTCAGAATTCAATTAAACACAATACATAATTTGAAATGTAATGGAAATTACATTTCGGGGGAAATATTCAAGATTTATCACAAAAATGACAGAATTCATTAATGTTCATTCTCACAGACGTTGCTGCAGTACAGTTTAATATGCTGTGCAATTTTCCAATGTGTCAGGCAGTATTTGTTTTCCTGAATACTGGCTTTGTGTGATTTTGAGTTTGTTCCCAGCATCATAAATTCAGTGTGAAATGTTTCCTACAACATGAGGAAACCTTGCTCTTTTCACTGCAACACCTGAAATCCAGAAGCTTCTCTCACTGAATTAATTTGCTCTCACTAAATTCCATGAAGCTGAACTGTCATAATCAATGGACATTTGTTATAGTCCATTTATTTTCTACCTTTTCTTCCTTAATGTGGAGATAAACCTCTGTCTGCTTGCACTCCTTTCTCTTGCCTCATTAAACTGAGAATGGTGGTCCTTAAATCCCCAAATTACTTACAAAAGCTTTTTATTTTTGCAGTGATATAAGTTGGATATGTTGCATGCATGGCAGTTAAAAAAAAAACAGCGAGTCAAATTCTTAAAATGATGCCCGTCTTTTGTGACATACAAATGAGAAATAAGAAAACAGCAGCAAATGATTTCTTTAAAACCAAGGCCACCCCTGTACCGTAAAAGATTGCATTCTTTGATCCAATTTACAGTCTGAGGAGTGTTTGCTAGGGTGTTAGGCTCAGAGAACCAGTTATTGCTTTCTGTAATGTAGTCTACAATGTCACCATTGAATTTTCTTTTGACTTTTCTTTGTCTGCTCTGTTACCATCTTCAATATTGTTTTGCTAGAAACATCGCATCCTAGAGCTATATGGAAGCTTATGGAGCTTATAGTAAAAAAATGACTTCATAATGAGTGCACAAATCCTTTCTAATAGCATATATTTCTTATTTTCTATTATTTTTGTCCACAGTCAGAAAATAGTTATGGGTAACAGTATAGTTCACCCAAAAATAAATAGATCTAATTTCTTTCTCCCATGGAACACAAAAGTAGAGCTATTTTCTATACAATGAATGTGACCATCAAACTTCACAAAGTTCTGTAAAAAGACTCATGCACTATAGTTCCAACGCTATCTCGCGGCAATTTGTACGTATTTTACGAGGTGGCTAATTTGTACGAATTCGTACGACCTCACTCGTACGATTTAGTACGATTTGTCTAAACCCCAGTGACGGGTAGGTTTAGGGGCGGGGTTAGGTGTAGGTCATTCGTACAAATTCATACGAATTGGCAACTCGTAAAATACGTACGATTTCGCAAAAATTGTATGAATTTGTACGATTGAGGTCATACGAATTCGTACGAATTAGCCACCTTGTAAAATATGTACGAATTCAGCTACACTAAAGCCATATGAGTTTTCCTTGTCTCATGACCAGTGTTTTTCAGTATTTAAAATTTGATGGCAGCATAAATATGATTTGAGAGCTACAGTATGGTGGATTTTCCCCATCTTTTAATTTAGTGTTTAAAACATTTTTAATAATTAGGGATGTACAGATTTGATTCATGACATTGCCAAACATGAGCAATCATCATAGTAACTACTCTTTGTTCTGTATTACTGAGTTTCCTCAGTTTGTGTTGTTTGGACATGCTTGGCTGCATAGTAGAAATATTTACTCTGGCAGGGGCTGTGGACAGAAAGACAATCTAATACCCTTCTTTTGTGGCTCTTTACTCTCTTCTAGCTTTTCAGTATCTCCTTCTGCTTGTTTCACTTTTCTTGCTTAGTATGATTCTCTTTCCCCCTGAAAAAAAAAAAAGAGACTAGTTTAGACCAGATAGAATATCCATTCTGCTCCAGGCTTTGCTGATAAAGCTGGTTAACCAAAATAAAAATAAAATAAATAAATAAATAATAAATAAAAATAAATAAATAAAATCAGGCAAACCTTATTGTAAACAAAATAGCTTAAGAAAATATATTTTTCAAATTGCAAAATACTTTATTTAAACCTTCAAATTAAAAAAAAAAATCTATTAGAAGATGTACTTTACAAAGAAGGCACACTACTGTTTAAGACACTGGGGTCAGAAGTTTTTTTTTTTTTTTTTTTTTTTTGCCATATTTGCTCATTAAACTATTAGTTAAGAAGTCTGGTGGGGCACCATCCTGCTGGAAACCAGCCTCCAAACCACAAGGGTGACTAGCGATTTGTGTAATGTCTTGTCCTCATGTTGCCTCTTCTCTCTGCCTGTCTCTTTTCTGTCTTTCTGTCTCTTTTTTATCTCTGTTTTTTTTCCTCTTAATCTTTACTTTTTGGTAGGCTCTAAGGTGGTCCCAAGGCATGATGGATCCCCACATGGCTGATCAATAAAGTCCCAGGCATCAGACAGCTGAGGAGATAAGCCTCTGAAATGAGGTCACAGCGCCCTGGCCAACTTTATCTTGCTTGTCTCCGTCAGCAAACAGGCAGGTCAATGCTCACCACTGGGCAGCTTTTACCTCGCTCCCTGCAAACGCCCTCAATATTGTGCGATTTTCAAACATCTCACTCTGAGTGCCACTATTGATTGGTCTGTCTGTGTGTGTACCTGCCACACGACAGATGTGAGACCGCTGGGGGAAACGCTGCATCTGCTCTATCATGGAGGCCGTACACATGCGCCGTGTGTTCGATAGTCCCAATGAGCCGTAAAATGTAAAACTGACTAATTAGAAACATTAGCGCTCACAAGGGAAGCGATAATTACAGATATAGAGTTGAGTCTTTAAAGAAGACCGATTTCCACACCTCACAAGTGCTACAGGCTACAAATGATTCACTCCAGTAGACTGGCAATTCTTTCTCTGTTGCACTGCAATTAAGTTCGCCTCACTGCGGACTCCAGGACCCCAGAGTGTGTGCTAACAATAGGCGTGCATGACCTTATGGAAGCCCATTTCCTCCACAACTGAGTAAAACATGATTTTTTAAGTCATATTAATGAGAAACTTTCTTATAATAATGACTTGGTTTCTCATCATTACTCTCTCATAATAATGACTTAGCATCTAAACTTTAGCATAATAACAAATTAGTTTCTCAATATTATGATATATTAAGTCATTTTAAGACTCATTATGAAGTACAACATGCCAAAATTATGCAATTTATGTCCTCAGTATTGACATTAATAATTATTATTAGAAACTTTCTCATTATGAGATACTGAGTCATGATTATGAGACTTTTTCTCAATATAAACATATTTACTTATTATGAAAAAGGGTATTATTATTATGAGATACTTTCTCATTTTAATGAATATTTTCTCATAATAATGACTTGGCATCTTATGATAATGACAAACCTCATAATAATGATTTTTAATATTCTTAATATTATGAGATATTAAGTAATTATAGCAGAATTTGTCATTATGAAATATTCTCAATATTATGACACTTACTAATATTATAATAATGTTTCTCATTATTTAGAGAACTTGAGTCTTATGTCATTTATTTTACATTACTGACATTTTTACTTATGTTTCTCATAATCATGACAAAACTTATGATGAGATACTTTTTATATTTAAGAATTTCCTTCATAATAATGAGTAATTTTCTAATAATAATAACTTCTCAATGTTATATCATGATGATGGTGTTTCCCATCATGAAATCTTTTTAAAATCTAAAATTTTATAAAAAATAATATGACATTTAATCATGAAAACACCTCTCAATACAATAAAATAGTGAGTCTTAATTATCACATTTTCTCAATGTTGACATATTTACTCGTAATTATGAGAAAATTGCTCATTATGTGATACTGAGTCATAATTATGAGTTTTCTTCTCAATAGTGACATTTTCTCAATATTATGAGAAATGTTCTTATTGTTGAGACACCAAATCATAATTATGAGGACTTTTATTGTTTACAGAATCACATTTGTACTCAGAAATGGGCTTCAGTACAAACCCAAGCCTCAAATTTGAGAACTTGTTGACTGAACATTGAAATAAATGATGTATTCGATTCAAATGTGTTGTTATACTCAATTATATACCAGACTGCCTCAGTATCTCAAGATCATTCAGGCATGTGCAAAGTCCACTTGCATTGTGATGTTTTAATTGGTGGGTGGCCACAACCGATACAAGACTGCCGAGCATTAAAGCAATGGCAGCTTACAAATACAATAAGTTATACTTTATATAATTGCCTTACGTGATCCATCACCCGGCAGAAGGACGAGAGGAATGTGTAATTAAATTCTCTTTACAGCATCGTAATGTTTGTGAATAATTACGGCACACAGAAAGGGAATACACAGTAAAACGTGTCATCTGAGGACATGGGGGCTGTAAAACATTAATACTTGCAATTAAGCTAGATCTCTGTGGCATGCTAATCATCTGTGAAGACACCCAGTGTCAGGACAGAACAGAATAACATCCAACACGCAACTAAATATGTCAGCAGCCGGGCTAAATATTGCTGCTTGCTTTGGCCATGGAGACGAAGTCAATTACGGCGCAGGACAGCTCATATCTGAATGCACGCGAGGGTTTGGGGGAAATGTGCTTGAAATATTAATGTGGTTGTTAAGAGCAAAAAAGCAAAAGTGACCTCTTTTTATTCCCTCATCCTTGTCTCATCAACTGTTCTAGAGTCAGCGTTGATGTCTGATGCCTCTGTCTGGCACTGTTAAGAGGAATAGCTTGGCTCTGGTTCAGACGGTAATGACAAGAGGGTTGAAATGATGTACATGTATCATTGAGCTTTCAGTTTAGCATTCATTTTGTAAGACACTGCGTATCATTCAGTAACCTTGCAAGTATTCGTACTTGAAATCTGTGGGAAGGTTTTTACACAGAAGTCGTGATTCATATTTTCATTTAAATTTTTTTTTCTATTTACAATTTAGTAATGTTCTTAGAAACATGTTCAGCTGAATGTTTTGTAGACATATATACACTAACATTTAAAAGTTTGGGTGTGCTAAGCTTTTTGTAAATTTATACTTTTTTCAGCAATTACAAAAATTTCTGTTTCAATTCAATTCTGGTTTTTTTTACTTTCTATTCATCAAAAAAATCTTGAAAAACTGTATTACAGTTTCCACAAAAATATTAAGCAGCACAACAGTATTGATAATAATAAAACATTTCTTGAGAACCGAACCTGCATATTAGAATGATTTCTGAAAATTTCTGAAAATACAATTTTAAAATACTGTTTTACTTTGTCTTTGATCAAATAAATGCAGTCTTGGTGAGCATAAGAGACTTCTATCAAATACATTTTAAAATATAGCGGGGTTCAAGCGCTTTAGGTATTTAAGCACATAAGGAAAAAGACATCACATATTATTTAGTAAGCCTGTAACCACCTAAATTAATTATTAAAAAAGATTTTTTTGTCAAATCCAGGTGAATTACCATATATGATGTTTTTATAACGTTCATGACTGTTATAGCGCCAGCTGTGGTCCTTTTCTAAAGGACCCCGTTATAGCTTCCCAAAGGGTAAATTTCAATATGTTTTTGATAATTATTGACCTAGAGAGTCCAGAGAATTGCACTGCGGTGTTTTTTTTCCAGACAGAGTGAAAAACCTAGGACTAGTTCGCAAAAGTAGGTTTTTCACAATTTCTCAATCATTTAAAAAACGGTTTGATTGACAGCAGTGGTTCTAGAGGCAAAGTTATTCAGAACGAGGAGGTTTATCATACGATATGAATATAGCGTGTAAGTGCGGAAAACCGTGCAATGTACAATTGTTTACGCCATCAAAAATGCGATACCGCCCCCCAGTGGCCGATTTCTTTCAATTTTCTTTTCTTTCTTTCTTTCAAATTTCTCTCAGACCTTTGGAGCCCACCAAGTTTTGTTCCAGTTGGCCTCCGTTAACCTTAGGTGCTCAAACTTCATCGGCCAATGGCGGCCATGTTTTTGGAGATATGCAAATGTCCCCATAGACACTTGTGGCACTTTGGACCAGGACCGTGCACAGCGATTTTCATGTTGATAGGACAAATATTTGCCTAGTTATAGCCATTTTTATATTTTTCCCTCTTATAGCGCCACCAAATTGCCAATCTCCGCGATTTTTTTCCTGTGACCTCAGCTTGAGCTCTTACATAAATTTTCTGAGTTTGGCGAAGATATCTCATTCCGTTCAGGAGTTATAGACATTTTACTAAAAGTAGCCTTGCCCCCTTCAAACGTTTTGGCATTCCTTTGCCACGGTGAGTCGAAAGTTCAACTTTTTTTTGATAATTATTGATATTCACTCTCCAGAGAATCTTTCTGCACTGGTTTGGTTCCGATTGGGTGAAAAACCTAGGACTAGTTCGCAAAAGTAGGTTTAGCAAAAAATGCGAAATACCCGAAAATTTTGTGCATTTTGTCCGGCATGAGTTAATAATTCCAATGACATAAGAGACTTGAGCCTGCGACCGACGGTTTATGAGCGATTTCGTACTTTCGATCGCCCCCTTCAGGCCGATTGGGGCTAGCCTCGGTCACATTGTAGGTGGTGAGAGTACTACCATCCCCCCAAGTTTCAAGTCTCTACGACTTACGGTTCGGTCTGCACAGTGGAAATTACGCGAAAATCGCTCATCCGTGACCATTCTAACAATTACAATAGGGTTTCAGTGCTAAAAATCTTACTGACCCCTAACTTTGGTATTGTATTGTTTAGATATGAAATTAAAATTTTCATACTATATAGCTAATAAGTAGATATATGATGCCCTCACAACTGCATAAAATCAGCAAATATTGTCTCATAAAGGATAAAGAAAGGGGTGCAATCAGTGCACTTAATAATACTCGCAACGACATTTAAGAGTAGGCACCAAATAGAGGATCACCCACCAAAATAGAGAGGTATTTTGAAAGTGTTTCTGTGATTTATATGAAAGCAAATTACTTGTGAGTGCGCTGTGGTGAGGTCACAATCTGAGTGGCAGACTATTAAAATGCAGTCAATGGGTGCTCTGCTTGATTTCTTAGAGCTGATTATACCCACAGACGATCTGGAGTCAGCTAAATGCTGTTTCACATCAGCTTTGACATCTGCTCACCCGTCTTTCTCAGGTCAAACTCCCATTTGGTAAAACCTTACGTCATTCAGATAAAAATGGCGGTCACAGAAAAATTGAAATAAATTCTGTCAGCAACAGTTTTAGTTTCAATTCGCAGCTTTTCAGTGTCATTGTCATTTCCCTTTCCCATCTATTTTCTCACCCGTAAAGACAGCCTGCTATAGCTAACTCAAAATAACTCTATTTTGGTGGGTGATGTCAGACCTACCGACTCTTTTAGGTTGAAAGCTCATCCCTCTTCTGTTGGAGGTCTGTCACACTTACCAATTAAGAATGAAAGGGGTGACAGACGAAATGACTCTTCACCCCGATTCTTTGTCATGTGAAGCTCGCTGAAATATGCGCTGCAAATTGAAACAGACTGAATTAGGAGGCAATTTGTTGGCTAACTTGTGAATGGATTGATTTTTGGTTCTATTAACAGTTGTTAAACATGAATTCTTCCACCAACGTAGATAAAAGACCGCACTTAAATACTTACCTGCAATATTCAAAGTCAGTACAACATGATTAATGAATTTACAGCGTGAAACAGCGAGAGCAGCATAGTCTTAATGCAGAACGAATGAATAACGAATCTGTTCTTTTAAAGGAACACTCCACTTTTTTTGAAAATAGGCTCATTTTACAACTCCCCTAGAGTTAAACAGTTGAGTTTTACCATTTTTGAATCCATTCA
>JAFVLL020037186.1:0-20780 GCA_021397915.2 Tor tambroides | reverse complement strand
GGGACTTGTGTGGATCAGTCATTTAAGGTGGATCATAAGGAAAATTGAAGCAAATGAATGGTCAGATCCTGGAATTCCCAACACCTCGAGTTGCTAGACAGGGTAAATTATAAAGCGAGATATGTAACTATGGACGCAGTGGTGCGACACTGTGTGGAGCAGGGGTATCTTTACACGACTTAAATATTTACAGATGGTTGGAAAAGACCCTGATTTTAGTCATAAAGCCAGCGGTGTAGCTAAATAGAGCTGTTTAACTTGTAGTCCTGAAAATCAAGAGATTTAGCATTTTCCAGCCAGGATTTTTTTTATTTATTTTTATATTATTTAGATTTTTTACAGCGGTTTTGAGTTTATGAATAAAATAACATTTTGTGGTTGACCGTACTTAATGACACTTTCTTTGTTCTAGAACATAAATTAGCAGCATACTTCAAATATTAATTTTAAAGCAGTATTTACTGGGGGGAAAAATACAGTTGCTAACAAGTTTCTACAGAAGGACTACAACTACCACAAGTATCCGTGTTTACCAGTTTGAGGAGTCAGGGGACAGTTGTAGTCCTTATTTAGCAACTTGCATTGCGGATTCAAAATTCACATCACTCCAGTCCAGTAGATGGCAGAAATGCATCTTATGTTGGTTTGACAATGTCTATTAAATATAAATGCAAATTTTGGATTTTAATATGTTTATTTCAACACAGTTTTGGGCATTGGAGAGATCTATTCAGCGGCTGCTCAAAATACATATTTCAAAAAGAGAATGGGAGGTAGGCTATTTTAAACTTTCTCACATTTCACACTTCTTTTTTTGTGACTCTAATGTAAGGGCGTGATACCTGAGAATTGTAACATGATACGAGAGAACTGCAGTCAAATTGGCCTACATAGTGGTGAACAAACAGCATTTTTATTCTATCCAGACATGCTATCTCATCAATGTTGTGAAACTACTGGCTTCCTCACTGAACCAGTAGCCTACAGGTGGCACATTACTGTTTGGTAGCCATGGTTACCTATATTTATGTCATTATTACATACTCTTAAAAGGGTGACTGCACATTCATAGATGTTTTTATTCCTTGGACAGTTCTGTGACTGTGGCACTATATAATGAGGCTGAGGCCTTATGAGTTTCACAATTATTGTCACTGTTTAGTTTACATAGAAAAGCTGTAATCCTGTTTAAAAAGAAAAACCTCTGCCTTTCTGAGATGAAAGCTCTAAGAATTTGATATTAATGCTTAACAGAAGATAGGAATTGAAGCAGCTAGACCTGAATGTCACATAGATTGAATTTGAAATTCAGATCCATGTCACATGTGGGGCACGCGATGCAGGGCACAATGCAACCAAAATAGATTAAAAAGGGTAAATCTTCACACTAGTATCATTACTCCAAAATTATATTCAACAAATTTCAAACACTCAGTCCTGATGAAAACCTAGAGGTCAAAATGTTGCATTGGTGCAGCACAGACATTCACTTTTGATTGTTTTATAAGATTAGATACCCACGGTTGAAGATATTGCAACATCAGTCATGTAACACTGTGCAAAGTCATCATTTATTTAGATGCTAAGAAGAACCAAAACTATGTGTTATAATCCTCTTCTCCTTAACCACTTAAAAGTTAACAGGCCGAATAGAGAGTTGCAAAACTAATATCAGTGTTCCTTCAATGACATATTGTAAATCATCATCTGGCTCTATTTGATTTTCTGTTATTTGTTTGTCTACACTTCACGTCCTTGCTCGAGGCTATATTAAATACCAGTATTTATGCAGACAGGGTGTCAACAAAACTGAAGGACTACATTAAGAGAGTGTAGACACGCAAAACTCAAATGTTCCCCTGGAAAGCAGAAGCTTGACATGTATGATGTGAAGCGTAGGGAGACATCCCAAAGGACAGTGTGTGCCTTATTTTTGCTCCTATAACTCATGGATCTGACTTTAGAATGGCATATTTACATTTGATACAAGTGGTGTTGTGGCAGCAGTACATGGCAGAAGGTTGGAGAATGCAATGGAGGAGCCAAGAATAAACCTTTGATTGTCCTCCTACCAAACACACGGGATGGATGATGATGTATGAATGCTACAGTGCAGCCACATTGCGCAGATGGTGAAAGATGTTCTTTACAGTGACGAGTGCAATGCTTTCTTATGATGTATGGACCGTCACTGCTAATGGGCTAAAAGATGATTCATCCAAACCTTATGGTTCATCTCAGCTGTGCCACAAAAATAGTCTTGCCTCTTTTAGATCTCATGAACCAGCTCTGCAAGGTCAATTAAATAAACAATTAAGACAAACAGTCTTCGCTCTGTTATAGTAATGATATTCAACTCTAATGGAGTCTTTTAAACAGAGCTCTCAAATAAACAGCCTGCTTTTGCTTGGGCTATTAAAGCACCCAAATGACTCTAAGATGCACCAAAGGACAAACGTGTTGATGAGAGCAGTTCAAAAACATCTTTGTAGATTTCTAAGTAATCCAAATATAAAAATAAAAGTATTGAGTGTGTTTTTGTTATGATCTGCAGAAGCTACGGGAGTCCCAAAACAGCAAAAAAAAAGTTCAAGGGCAGAGTAAGCAGGCAGCCCATCCAGAGACAAGGGGAAATGTTTAGAAATAGTCTGGGTTGCTTTTCAGATTTTAGTGTTGCAGAGTGAAGGCAAACGGTAAATGAGATGTCTCCTTGCAGACTGAGAGATAATGCCTGAAGCCTTAACGGCTTTTCTCAATTTTAATTTTCCTTTGTGTGTTAAAATATTGCCTTTACATCCTCATTTGCCTAATATTAGAGAGAGAAAATGGGCTGTAACAGTGCAGGGTCATAAGTACTGAACAGCAGAACATAAAATCCAGAGCAGCTGAAATGAACACTGCATTTCTACCATGATGTTCTCTCGGTGCATTTTATTGCTTTAGGTTTATTGCGATATTCAATTGGCTGCCTAAAATTACAATAATATTTAAATGAAGTGACTAGGCAATTTTAAAACTGAAACTTTAAAACTTCAGTTTAATCACTCATGTGGTGTAATCATTAAATAAAAATGTCAAATATTTTCTGTACATCTAACTGTATATAATTGAGTATACACACATTTTAATCATTATTACTAAACAACAAACTACTAACATTATTACTAACAAAAATATTTTTAAAATCTACATGACACATGACATTTTACATCCAGAACCATTTCCTTGTTACAAGGTCAAATTATCTAATATTTAAAGAGACTTACTGACCTTGACGCACAGTCATGAGGGTCTGCAGGATCTGTCCTCTCTATGATGTAATCTGATTTATTTATTTATCGCTCCATGTTTCTGCTTGTTGGTTGCAGCACTTTTATTTGACAGACTATCTGTAGACTAATTTGTTCAAATATATGTTTGTACTTATATATGAGAAATAACAATAATAATACACGACTATACAAAATCCAAGAATTTAATTATTTTAGTAAAGGTTTTTCTTCAACAGATGTTCCTTTATTTTTTACATTTTACATCCCCTAAAAAATGTCAAAATGAATTTTAATTCATGAAAATGAAAAGCATGTGCATTATAATAAGGTGTATTCAAGTCACTTTGAGTATGAACTGTATTTTTATTGTATGTTTAAATAAATTAATAGATAGGAGGGAAAAAAATCAAGCATCACGTCATTGACCCACATTACATATTTTGTCAGTGGGTTAGAATTTACATGCACAGTGTCAAATATAAGGCTGATTGCAGAAAGCAGGCACACTGTTTATCTGTCAGTGCCAAAGCACTGTATTTTGTTTTATTATTTATGATTTTCTCTAGAGGGAGTCTTCAGAAATCAGGGCTCTTGGGTGTTAGGGTTTTGCCTCCGCTATGCACACACAGGCTGTGGCATGATTTGTCTCACTATAGCTGGCACCCTACTGAAGAAAGCTGCTAAGAAAAGCTAAAAAGCTTAGCTTTGAGAATGTTTTCTGAAACCCTTTCCTTAGATTTAAAGATACTTGAAATCTTTCTGTCTACAGGACAGTTCATGGCATTTAGCTGCTCTTTGCTAATGTATGATGGTTTTAGATCAGCTGGTTGATGAAGCAGACCTGTCAGCCTTTAGAACTAAAGTTTCCATCAAATCACTCTCAACAGCACTTAGCACATACTGAATGGGTTTACATAATGTAAACATACTGTAGTCACACTGATAGGATGTATATTATCTCTGTGCATTTTTTCATGGAAATGTTGGCACATTTGCAGTCTCTCTATTGTAGGCATATCATAGTACTTCTGTTTTTGAGGGATTTAACTTCTAAATTTATTTCGCAAACCTGTCTTGAAAGTACCATATACTGCCATATTCATTCCAGTTCTTCTTGGCAACATTTTATTTGCCTAACAAATTCATGCCCCTAACACTAAAGCACCACAGCGTGAAGCACATAGATACACATACCAGTTTTGGCCCAGATTAACACCCCCAAAGAGTGTCATCCATGTTGTGTGAAAGCTTCAAGGTTAAAAATTCCCTCCATTAACACCCTTTCTCATATCCAGTGTTCTTATGAAAGTGTAGTATAGTGTAGTAGGCTATCCACAGTCTATGGAAGTCATTTTAAAGTTTTATGGGATACCAATTGTGAAAATGTTTTATTAAACATGCATGGGATAGTTGTTGTCAAAAGTACAAAGAATCTGGGTTGCTAACATGAATTCTGCAGACTTCAGTAGCCTACAGGTTACTCAGGAGGAATGGGAAAGATATCAACGTCTGAACCTTCGTAAATTATATCCTTGTGTTAAACACTTGACCCATAGGTTTTTTCAGTGAGAGAGTTGCTGCAACCATTGTATGTACATGAATAATGTATGTCACTCTGAATCAAATTATCTGCTAATAGGTAGCAATGGACTTAGAGGACTTCACACCAATGGGGATTTCTTGATTTCACACTTGTTTTATGTTTACTGGTGATCCTACCAGGTAAGGGCACTCAGGCTGGTCAGTAAAATATGTTCTCATCAGTCTTACTCTGAAGCACTTTTGCTTTTATACTTCAGTTAATTGACTTTCAGGTAAGTTGCGGACTACCATGAGCAGAAAACCAAAAAGCTGGAAATGTGCAAGTAATTGGTCACAGTCAGGACAGTGTGTCAGAGACTAATTTCCTAATTTAAAGCTTCCTCTTATCAGTTCCAATGGGCATGAACATGTCAAGTTGTATAAATGATCATTGGTTAATTTATTGAGCAAACATGAATTAACAATGAACAATATGTTAATTATAATTATTCAAAATTGACATTCACTTAGACCTAACCATAATGAATGCAATAAAAATTGCTGTTCATTAAAGTGAAAGCACTAACTGATGTTAATAAATTAAACTTTACTGTAAAGTGTTCCCATATTTTTTTTCTATGTTTTTATATTTTCAAACAGTATCTTACAATATAAAGTTGAACATCAGATTTCACTAACACCCATTATATCCTTCCTTATCAATCAAGTAAATATTAAAGACATTTTGAGCCAATAGTTGTGAGGATACAGTCTATAATTGTCAGTGGATGAGTGGGCGCGCGCTCAGGAACACGTGCGACAAGTAGTCTCCATGGCTACTCTGACAGGCAATCTATATTTCTCTCCTGCAACATGCTATTCATGCTTTGACCTCTTAATGATTGTGTTTCAGGAGTTTTGCTGAGCTTTATCTCAAGAAATGAAATCTAGTAAAATGATGACAACTGATGGGTGTAAATTGAAAAGCATGCATAATAATAAAAGGTGTGGACATAAAAAATGTTCAGTAATAATTTCAGTAATTAGAAGTTACTTTTATAAGCTTTATGATTTTAGGCCATTCAAGATGTAGAAGAGTTTTTTCTTCATTGAAGCAGATTTGGAAAATGTAGCATTACATCATTGCTCACCAATGGATCTTCTGCAGTGAATGGGTGTTGTCAGAATGTTTTTCTCAGCTGTTTGGACTCTCATTTTGATGGCACTCATTTATTGCAGAGGATCCATTGTTGAGCAAGTGAAGTAATGCTACATTTCTCCAAAGAAACAAACTCCTCTACATCTTGGATGATGTGAGGGTGAATACATTTTCAGCAAATTATCATTTTTGAGTGAACTGTTTCTTTAATGTGCAAAATTCACATTGATTATCTTATGGTTTATGAGTTAGAATTTAAATTGAATTTATTTTTTGAGTTGGAATTTGTATTGGCCACAACAAACAAAAAATTGGAACCTTCCGACTTAAAGGCATGTTCAATAATCTATTTTCAAATCCACATAAAATGATTAATTCTAGACAAAAAAGTACAGTTAAATGTATGCAATTCTGCATTCTGTTTGCAACTTTAATTCAAACTGAATTCAAATTCAGGAATTTAACTGGAGTTTAAAATGGATTCTCAGTTCAGTTCTAAATGATTCACAATTTTGCTGAATAGCGTATTTGTTGTTTGTGATTAATTGCATTATTCAGAATATCTATAGTAGTAGCCCATAATGCATCTAGTCTTTTTCTGTAAAACATTTTTTTTTTAATCTTTCCTAATCTCCAGTGTTGACTTGACTTCGAAGTATGACACCCTCAGAGGAATATTTTTTTTCCAGCCTGCAGCCAGAAATATTGCTGTAACCTTTTGCTGCCGGCAATACAATTATATGTGGTGCCAGGCTGATTTTGAGGCTCAGAAATTCATGAGCTCTGTGGTGCAGCTGTGACAAAGCTTTTTCCAAACAGGCTGCGTAAGGACACTTGGATATAAGCTTCAGCACAGCACACAACCTTTAACCATATCCCACGGAGTCCCTGAGTCTTTCCTTGTGAGGATGCCGAACACTAATTTGAAGTTAGTGCACGCTCATTCCTCAGTTCATTGACTGAGTGAATTGCGATCTACCTTGAGCGGAACACCAACAGTATGGCTGAAAATGAGCAAATGATTACAGTCGGGACAGTGTGTCGGAGAATTATTTCCTAATTTGTACGCTCCTCTCTTATCAGTTCCAATGGGTGTCAAGTGCACCTCATCGCACGCTACCAGCAGGACTCCACTGTCATGCCCCCCTGCATTTGTCCACCCATCCATGTCAAGAGCATAAGCATGAGCTCATAGGTTTTAGTACAAAACTGCACTGTTGTCATACACTAAAAAAAAGGGTGCAGAAACAATTTTCTCTAAAAAAAAAAAAAAAAAAAAATTGCTAGTAATTTTCACAAACAATTGTGAAATGGCAAGAAATGGCAAGAAACACATTGAATTAATCAGGAAAATTTAAAGTTGATTAACTTGAAGAACAACTCCAGTGATCTTTGTTTTATTTACAAATCCGAAAAATCATTTTTTACAGAGATACTTCATAGTTGATTTGACACAAATTAATGTTGGCCATAAACATATGTTTTTTTTAATCATTTATCGATTTCATGAAATGAGTAGAGACAAGTTGAGTACATTGTGAATAAACATTTTGGCATTAGAAATCCTTCATTTATGAAATACCTTGCATTTTTAAAGCCATAATACGAAATTGTGGGGCATTTTGATAGTGACTGTCATTTTCAGAGGAATGTGTTTTGGAACGCCGAGAACAAAAGCATTTGGATACTTTAGCGTTACTATAGCTACAGAAGAGTGCAGGACTATTTCCGTCATCATGTTCCAGTCAGGAAAAGGCACAGATATTTTATGTGATTTATGACAAGCATATCTCTCGCTTTATGAGCTTGGTGAAAACAAAAGTGACCGTTAGTGCTAGTAAACCAGTAAAATGTCAACCTTCTCCATTTCTGACCCAATAGCTCTTCCATATGGATGATCTTATAGTCATATTCTGAAGTGGTTGAGACTATGAAACGTGAGAATCCATCTATATAGGTTTCCACTCTTAGATGGGACCCAAGAGAATCCATCTATTTCTTTGTCATGATGGTTCTTGCCATCCTGAAGCTCTTCTTAGTCAAGTCAGGCTAAACGACTGAATAACAGTCATTTCTTTTGTCAATTCTGAATCAAATCCTCCGGTTTATACAGCTGAAGTCAAATGTGTTAGTACTGCACATTTGGTTTGAATTATGATATGTTTTCTGAAATCCGTAATCCTAAAAGGAAAGTGTGAAATTGTGTTTCTGCTGCTGCAAAGCCTCTCTTGAGTAACGTCACCAACGTGGGCTGTGTTAGACCTTTTTCCCTCTCTCCCACGCTTGGTACCACTGCCTCATCATTAGCATGCAAGCCACAAACACTCACACACAGACACACACACACATACAATCCTGTACCCAGGCGTTCACTTCAAACACCGGCGCAGTTTCAGTCCACATGCAGCCGGCATCATCAGAGCCCAGGGTGCTGCAGTACCGCATTCAAAACATGTAAAAGGCATGTTTGCAAATGAGGAACTTATACATAAATATAAACAAGTTCAATTAGCCAAATCCGCATGAAACAGATAAACATGCTCGTTCGACCATACGCGTGTTACAAAACCCACAACAGCCTTTGGCCTCGACTGCAAAATTTGAGTATACAAACACATAGGTTCCAATCATTTTCATGAATCGTGCTTTTCTTTCACAAATGTAATGTACCTCCCAAACCATTTACATGCTTGAGTTTGCCAGTGGCCTATTTCACACGGAGCTGCTTGGAGAGAAGTCTACGGCAGAATTACTTTTAAACATAATAAGTTCACAGCGCAGAGGGAGTAAGCTAAAAAACACTTACTTAATATCAGCCAGAGGGACACAAGAACACAAGCTCCTTTATATGCTAATAAGACTCTGCCACTGTGCAGTGCTTACATTCTGCCATTTCATCATGCACTTACTATATTTTCACATATTTACATGGTTCATAACCTCAGCAGCACTCTATATTCAAAACATGCTGTTTTATTTTTTGCAACCCTGTTGCCAAAATTTGGGATACAAAATTGTGGCTGTTTTTTGTATACTTCAACAAATAGTAAAAAAAAAAAAAAAAAAGTGATTCTAGCAAATAAAATAAAAATATAAATAAAATATATTTTATATATTATATTTAGCGTAAATGAAACTGTTGTTCAATAGTTGCTAGTTTGGGACCAAATGTTATTTATAACTTGCAATTTACCATAAATTAGAGTAAAATGTGTATTTAGTCATTTTTCTTACAGTATCAGTGTTTAAGCTTGAGTCTGTAACCATTCTCTGGTTACCATAATAGATACTGTAATATGTGCAAAATTTAACATGAAAATTTTAGGTGTCACAACACAGAAAATGTATTCTTTTCCTAATAATAATAATTATGTCAAAAGTCTGGTTTTAATTTTTAGTCGAAAAGGTCAAGACCTTGGTGTGGCAGACTAAAATCACCTTTTTAAGCAGGTATGCAGATATTTGATGTATTTTAAACTAGCTGCTTTTCATGCTAGGCTAATTTAATAATAGTTTATCAAAGGTATCTAATAGTTGTCCCTAAAAACATGACATTTTTTGCCTCTGTTTTTAAGTCATGGGGTCCCAAAATGGGCTGTATTTGTTTAAAGTACTGGTAAATATGTGTAGATCATGTCCGCATGCATCTTTAATGTTTATTTCCTGTCTCTAGTTGTGCACTGTCGATACTGTCTTGAAAGGTTTTCACACCGTTCCCGCTTCACCTTCTGTCTGTTGCACCAGATCAATAACATAAATCAAACTATTATGGTTCTACTCAGGTCTGTGTAACAGAGGATATTGTGGGGGTTACCACAAGCACTCAAACTTGTTAACAGCTGTGATCCATGTGGCCCTGTATGCATGACTAACAAAATAATGGCATGCTCTGAATCGCATGCCAGGCCCAGATCCTCACAGGAAACCCACTGTGTCACTGCCCTGTTTCGCTCCAGTTGTCATGGTGTATGTTATAGTCATAAATGTAAATGTGGCACAGTTTTACAATCACAGTCTATTGCAGATATGATGACAGATTAACATTGATATGTGACTGGTGTTAAGATGATTTTCTGGCTTGCAAATCACCCTAGTCATACAAACTGGTCTGAGAGTGGAGAATGACGCCCTTGGGTGTGAGAGGGAAAAGGAGTGCCTGCTTTACAAAGAGTGCTTCTATTGTGACTGTACATCATGAAAGATAGTTAGAGAGGAGAAGAGGTCACAAAAAAAGTTTCTTGGAAGGCTCAATCTCTCTCGTGTTTACACCAAAAGAAAGAGGAACGAGAGAAACACTCTTTGTGGATTAATGGGCTTAGTGGAAGTTCAGCTTCTGAAGGCTACCGATAAGGCGTAAGTGTGTATTGGCGTAATGCTGTTAAAGTTGGACAGAGAATGCCACAGTTCCAAACACGCTGATATGTGTCCACTTTCTCTCTCAGTCTAATCATAGGAATTCACAGACTTTCATAAGCCTACAAAATCCAGGTGGTAACTGTATATACAATGACCTTTGGAAGCAGAGAATTTTCTATTGAATCCGAAAGGTGGGATGGGACATATTGAAGTTCTTGTTGTTGTTTTTTTATAGCCAAAAGCCTGGTAAAACCACAATTTGCTGTTTGCTAGCGAGTTAAAGATTGCATCAGAGGGAGGAGATGTTTTAGTCAACTCTGCTGGACAAAAATTGTCGACCAATAACAAATTTGTGACATTGCATAACAATGAACGGGATGAGTCAGAAATATTTTTATCTGCTTTGGGGAAGAGGAACACCAAGGGATCTGTTGATCATATTTATTTTCAAGAAAAATTTTTCCGTGGTGATTTATTATGGGTTTCCCAAACTAGGGTTCTTGAGGGAATTGCAGGGGGTTTGTAAGTTAAAGATGAAAAGCTACTAATTAATTAAATCATAAAAATGTAAACTAACTAAATAAAATACTTACTAAAAAGAAAGATTTATCATTTCATTTGTTTTCTTAACTTAACAAACCTTAAATGAACCATGACTATTCAATTATGTTGTTAAATGATTGACATTTTTTATTGAACTTAATTCATTTGAACTTTTTTAGTGCATGTTTTCAGGCCAGGTAAGTTGCTATGGAAAGCCCATATATAGACATGGTTTGTGCACGTTTTATGCAAATTACTGACTGCAGGAATGCACTCACTCATTGGAACAAAGGAAAGAAGAAATGTATGAGTTCACGTACCCGTTGTGTAAAGTTTTGCGTGATAATTTGGTGTGATGACTTCACACATTACGTAATCGCATTGGAAAGGTCACGCGTGACGTAGGCAGAAGTAGTACTGCACTTCATCTGATTTTCCCATCCAACCTCAAAATTGTCCAACATCGTTGTTTTACCTTTTTTTTGTAAAGTCCGATTGATTTAGTCTTTGAGCATTCGCTTTGTAAACACTGGGTTGGTACTTCCACCTACGTCACGCGTGACCTTTGCAACATAATGTGTGAAGCTGTGGACACACATCGTAGAGCTAGTGAAAGACAAGCATTTGTGGTTAAAAAGTATATAAAATTGTATTTTTTTTTTAGAAAATAGCCAATTGTTTCACTAGATAAGACCCTTATTCCTTGCCTGGGATCATGTATTGTCCTTTGAAGCTGCACTGAAACTGCAATTTGGACCTTCAAACCGTTGGCTCCCATTGAAGTCCACTATATGGAGAAAAATCCTGGAATGTGTCCTTCAAAAACCTTAATTTCTTTTAGACTGAAAAAAGAAAGACATGAACATCTTGGGTGACATGGGGGGTGAGTAAATGATCAGGAAATGTTTATTCTGGAAGTGAACTATTCCTTTAACACATAGACAACTTGTAGACATTAACTAAACATCTTGGACAACCTATTAAATGGAGTATTTTGCTTCATAAAAAAGCAGAACCAGATGAATATGATCTGTATGAAACAGCCATTATATTCCAGTTGTATTGCATTCACTAGAGTTCAGTTCAAGTCTGCCATGCCTTGCAGCAAGCGAGAAGGTGTGAGAAACCGTAATGCCATGATTCCATGGCAGATACAACCCAGGGACATCTTGGAGAACAGGTGAAGTGACAGTTATCCAGGCTATCAATTACTCTGACACACTGCACGCCCATGGCGTTCATTATATACACTCTCTGGCCTGAAAGGGCTGCGGCCATTCATCACCACAGTGAGTGAGCCTCAAGGCTGATGTGCAAGCAGCAAATGAGATTTTCTAATTACTCCCGCAATTTCTTTGATCGAAAGGCAGCAAACCAAGGGCATTAATTGGAGAACGCGTTCCAATGGATGGCTTTGTTTATTTGACATTAGTGATCATATGAAGCTCAAATAAAGCTCATGCTCCAGTAGAGCGCACCACGTCTCTTGAAGACAAAACGTAAGCCTGAGAAAAAATATAAATAAATGGACACAAATAAAACTCCTTTCTATGCTATACACAACAGAAATGTCAGCGAATACTGCTCGCACTGTTGTATTCTGGGTAATTGTAACCAGAGGGTATACTTCAAAAGAGAATAGTTGGTTCAGTACACATCTGTTTACCTCTCAAGCCTAAAATTAGATAAAAGTGACAGTGCAAATGGTTACTCGACAAAGGCAGACATTAGTATGCAGCAGTGTTAGATTTATTGAATTACAGCAGTGCTGCTGGCTCATGAATCCTCACATTAATAAACTCATTTACAGGTGCACCTTTTGTAAAATCTGACCCCTCGGCTGACGCCTTGTGTTTTTTTTTTTCTTCTTCATTCTTCATTTCCTCTGCAAATGGTACCTAACTAGTTTACCTCACCAGCCAGTTAACTTGCCCCTCAGCTTTGTAGGATAATTTGCTTTTTTAGTTCTATATCGGTATCTACTTCTGCTATACTACTATATCCACTTTCCAATATCTCTGCAATCTGCAGCTCAATATGAAGACTGTATTTGTCACATTGTCCGCAGCGCCCCACTGTTGTACTAAAGCTGTTTTGCTTCCAAATGTCCAACTGTTGACGCTTGGTGCCAGAGAGAGAGAGAGAGAATGAGCCTGCCAGGAAACAGACTGAGTCAGCATGGGGAGGGGAGTCATCGTCCCTTGAGCCTGGAGCTGGTCCAGCGCTTGCCAAGGTATGACGATAACAAGAGAGATGAGAGCTGCTGGGAATCCCTTCAGGTGATTGTATAACAGAGCTAGAGAGATACATATGCTCATAAAATGGATGATCTTAGTGGTCAGTTTATATATTTAGATGATTTCTAGTTGTTTTGCATAGGGCTTAAAGTGTTGAAGGAGTCACATTGCACCAGACAAACGTAAGTGTGGGAAATACGTGGGTCTTCTAGGTCAGGGATTCTCAAACTTTTCAAAGTCGCAATGAAACGGAAGCAGTAACAGATCTTTGCTTTCATATTATGACAATGTACATCTGAGTGTAATGGATTATGGGTTTAGATGTAAAAACCTGATGAGAAATATTTTGAATTCAATGTATTTTTATACTGATTTTCATGGGAAAATGATATAGAATCTTTTCATTATCATCCGTAATGACAGTAGAAGCAGCAGGACACTCAGTAAACAGGAAAGGAAATGCCAGGAAAAATGGTAAGATCTGTAAGATTGAAGATACCCTCTAATACAAATATAAATGAGCAATTCTGGAATGTTTTGTTATGGTTACTGTTAAAATTATTATTTTTTTCCCTCTAAAATGTCTCCCCAGTGTCCAATTGTGGTCTGCAAACCCCAGTTTGTAAACATCTGTTCAAGTGTTCTTTGCATGCAGAAACAGTTTGTACTTTAAATAGCAACTTTTATTTAGATGGACACAGTGTGCATCAGCTATGGGGGAATTAAACCCAATGGAAAAATCAATGCAAAATATGTCAGCTGCCATCTAACACTGGCAAGTATTGAGCATTTTATAGGTGAACAGAAGTTCTGTCTCGCTCGTAAATGATAAAAACAAACCCAGTGATCTCTGGGAGTGTCTAAAGTGTAATGTCAACATGAAATAACATTTAATCAACTTGTAATCTAATGTAGGCATTACATGCTAACTAGAATGAAGCCAGCTGATTAAATGGGATGAAAAAGTAAGATGGATTCTTGAAAGTAAGGTGAAAAGTACTTGGCTAAAAGATTATGATTTCATGCTAGCTTTGAACAATTTGTTAACATTATTCCTCAGTATTACTTTTACATCAGGGGTCTTTAAAATGGGATTTATAGACAATTTAAAACATAATTCTATAAGAAATCTATAGACAATTAATAGACAAAAATGTGAAAAAAAAAAAAAATGTCAAATTTGACATTATTGATTTTCATTGGTGAAATAATTTTGAAATATTTTTTTTTAAATCATGTATATTAAACAAACAACAAACAAATATGATTACAATATATTGTCATTTCCAGATACTGTAATATTACAATTTTCCAAACTTATTTTTCCTCACATTTTATAAATAGATCTGCATGACTATATATAGCTTGACAGCTGTCTTCATCGCTTTAGGGAGACGGGTTTTCAAACAATCTTCTAAAACTTTGAGAACACAGAGGTTGTGTATTATCTATAATACCTCAGAAAACCCTGTATTTGATGTTATTTAACCTCTGTGATCATTAGCCTCTGTGCACAGTGTTCTCAGGTAACTGATGACACTGAACGCACACATTTTCTACTTTTAAACGTTTGCATTTGCATGCAGAACCCGTTTACACTGTTTTCTAGGGTTTTCCCTCAGCACCATCAAAAATGAATATCCTATGCCTCAGTGACCTAGAAAGAAACTGTGAGACCCTTTACAGTCTGCTGTCATGAACACCACCCCTTTAAGTTCAAATTGCACTGCTGTCTCAATAAAAGAAATACGGCATAAATTGATTTGCATGCCTTATGCCTTGGGGGAAGAAGGCTTTCATTTTGGGTCTAGGGAAATTCGGAACATTCTATAGCCACGTAGTGGAGCAAGAAAAAAGGAGCTCATTTAAAGACTGTGTTCAAAAGGTTTTCACTCCCTGTTGTGTGTTTATCATTGTGCATTTCATTTTTAATTGCCTGTGAGATACAGTATCACTTCTATATTATATCTGATTGTAGCTACCGCAGTGTGCATTTTGTATTGATTTGCTATTAAAGTCTTATTAGCAACTGATCAGGTGTCAATCAATTCACCTTCCTTTCAAATATTATGAGTACTTGGGTTAATGCATCTAGTACATAGGATCTTTGATTGATTAAATAATCCAAAGAGCTATGAAGCACAATATGAAAATTCAATATGTGCTCAAGCTGTTGTATAATGGTTAAGGTTTAAATCAAATCTCAGCTGCTCTTTTTAATTGTAAAGAGAGATTTATTCATCCCTAACCTAGATTAAAAGGACCTTCACATTTTGTTCAGCTGTTCCACTTCAAGGTGCTGGCTAAGCCTGTGGAAGTCAAGAATATGCTGTATTTTTATGTTTCAGGCTGCTGTAAATTTATAATGAGGATGCCATCATGCTTTGTATTCATAAATCTCAAGGGTTGTTTGAAATTACATCCACATTTAACAATACTAAACATTAGAATCCCTTATTATTTAATGTGCAATTTTGTGCATAATCAGTCAATTTGCGTAATCAAGCAAGCATCAGATGGTTGAGTTCTACAACTAAAAATGTATTACTCTTTAAAAAACATGTTCTTGATTATATAATATTCTGCTCAACACTCTAGTGAAAAATAAATATACTAAGATGTATTTGAAATACATTTATTTCATGCTAACAATATACTACAAAAACATTTATATATTTATGTTCTTAATAAAAAATGCCCTGCAGCTGTACTTTTAGTATACTAAACTGGTAAATCTGCTAAATTGGAACAGCTAATGTGCTTTATGGACTTTAATTGTGCAGAAGTAGTGCTGAAGTCCAACTAAATATATACTGAAGTATATTTGATTGTGCTAAAGTGGAACTATTGCAAGTATACTTCAGGTATGCTTTAAATATCTTGCATCAGACAGAAATTTTTCAAAGATCATACAATCCTAATCACATTAAAACACATTTTAGGCTTAATATTAAGAAATGTGCATTGTGGACAAGTACTACTCCAAATAAAGCTTAATTATAACTTTTATATCAGTAAGTCTCGATCAATACATCAGTAAATTTGTTAATAGATTTTAACTTTACTTAGTATGAAATAAATGTATTTGACATATATGACTTTTTACTAGGGCAAGTACAGCAGATGAGCTTGATTAATGTTTTTTTAGTTAAAAATGAAAAGATTCTGTAGTTCAGTCCAGTTTCTTTTCCCAGCATGCACTGGGGTATTAATAATTAACATGGTGTCATCGCTTGCCATCGTTTTATCCAGAATGAATCATTCCATCAACAGAATCATTCAAAATCATGACAACCACAACATGACAAATATAGTACATCTGAATTACATTCATACTATAAAGAACCTGCTTTTTAAACAGTCACAAGTATGCAATTTTGGTAAATCTTTATTTAAGCAACTGAAATCTTAATCTAATTAGGGTCATTTTTCAATAATGGCAGATTTTGTTTCATGGCAACTTGATACTTCAGTCAAGAAGTCTTCGAGACAAACTCTAAAAAAAACAAAAAACAGTTAAACTGGTGCTCTCTTTTTTAATGTTGTATTATCCCCTCGTTTTGTAGACTTTAAGATTTTTATACCAAAGCTGAGTTTAAATGTGCAGTCTCACGGACCGGTGTTGCTTATAGTATAAATATAAGCAGTAAAACAGTTTAAATGTGGCAAAAACAGAAATACCAGGTCACTCTGGCATTGTCCTTTCCAAAGGTGGAACAGATCTTATCTGCTTGCCCTTATTTTCCCCTTCTCTGACGTTCTCTCATGTCAGAAGAGAAGATATTAACTCATTCACAGACACTAGCTTGCCTCAGTGATATTCCAGATAAGACGACAGCAGGGATGTTGAAGACTATAGCGTTATCACACACAAATCAATCAGCAATCCCAAATCTGCCTTGTGGTGGGAATACAGCTCATCTACAACTCGCAGTCTACATTAAAAACCATTTAAACAGCCTTGATGAGTCATTTAATCCACATTATAGCCTCTGAGAGATAAGACACTTGCAGGACTTGCGGTTTGGCAACTATTCATCCAAACACAACACAATGCAAGAATATAAACCCTCCTGATGGAAGAAACTATTTCAATACCAATTTAAATGTGCAAGAAACTCTTCTTGAGATAAACTGAACATTTGTTGAGCGCTGTTTATAGTGTGCAGAGCTTCATGGAGCACCACACGCTGAGAACAAGTTCCAGTTTCACTTGTTGCCATAGTTTTTGCATCTGTACCTCTATACCACTGCTCGCTAAAGAGCAGAGAGCACCTTGGTTTACCATTCGACCCAATTAGAGTGAAAGGTGAGCGTGTGTGGTTGTGCTGCTATGGTGCTCATATTTTATCTTTGTCCATCTATTTTTTCCTCTACTCCAGTGGCAGCCCATTGGAAATCCATGTAGTAGTTCTCTCCCTGGCATTCGCTCTATTGATTATGTGTCCAGATAGCTAGCGAGCAGGTCTGTGTGAAGTGGTGCAGAAAGAGAGGGTGGAGAGAGGAGAGGAGAATGAGAATGAGAAGGGAGGATCAGGAGAAGAGGGGACAGAAGCCATTTGAAATCTGTTTGGATTCAAGAGGGAAGGCTGTAACCCCCAACTCGCTAGCTATTTTACAGAGTGGCGTTTAAGCTAAATATCAATGACTACTCTGCACTTGCGTTCCTGGTTCCCCTGAGAAACCTAGATCAGAAAATTTCCAGTTTCAGTGCTAACCAGCCAATCAGAGCTCACCGCTACCACTTTAGTTGCAGAACGGATGTATAGCCATGCTCAGGCTTTTCTGGGATTTTCCTCATGTGTTTAGATATTATGACGTGATGTGCATTCAAATTACCAGAATAAAATAGAATGAGCAATTTCACCTTTCCTTTTCATTACCTTACAATGCAAGGAAGCATTTTAGTGCTAATGCTAATACAACAAAATCAGCAATTGATGCACATTACCTGTTTAATTTGATGAATATACATGGATCTCCTTGTTCTCATGCTGGGAAATGTACTGGGAAATTCTGATACTGTGAAATATGGTTACAATTTAAAATAACTCTTTTCTATTTGAATAAATTTAAATGTAATTTATTCCTGTGTCACATGATCCTTCAGAAATCATTTTTATATGCTGATTTGGTGCTAAAAAACACTTATTATTATGTTGAAAACAGTTGCTTAATATTCTTATGGAAACTGTGATACATTTTTTCTAGGATTCTTTGATGAACATAAAACTCCCAAGTTCAATTGCATTTTGTGTGAGAAGAACAACAGTTTTTACAGTCACTTTCAATCAATTTAATGCATCCTTGCTTAATAAAAGCACTTCTTAAAAAAAGCTAAAACTAAGGCTAAACTATAAAGTTTACACACTAAACTAAACCAACTAAACCAACACACATTCACAATTACAATAAAATGATCAATTCCTTCCGCCTTAATTATTTACTGACATGGCCTCAAACTGGAATGTCTGGGCTTAAGGAAAATCAACAGTTGCCTATTGGTAATTATATCTTCATGGTGGCATTTAAGTGCACTTAACTCGTAAAGACATTTATTCTGACATGAATGCAACATATCATCAAGAGAGGGTCCCAGGAGTAATTCTAGGATTTCAGCTATAGCTATATCTCAAAAAAATGAGCTGTTGTGGTTCAGAGGGTTGTTTATTGCTTTAAGAGCTAGAGGTCACAAGTTTATGCCTGACTGATGTATTTGATTGCACTTTATTTTGTTATTTCAAGAGATGGAGAGTGTTAAACAGATACTGCAGCATCTGTTTAATATGGTCTGTCTACAAATGCTGACATTCATGATTCATTCTAAAAGAGCAAAAACAAAAAAAACATTATTCTTTATTGATTACCAAGAGGAAAATATCATTCTGTTGAAGATGCGTGTGTTTGCGTGTTGGTTTTAAAAATGATAAACAAGGGAGAGGGAGAGAGAGGTGGAAAAAACTGGAAAGACAGGCAAGAAAAGAAGCAGAACGTAACTGATGACATTTGTGGAAATGCCAATGTAGTTGATGGATGGAAGTTCTCACTGGCAGGCGGGAAGACTCCTCACGGCAGGTGTCCAACGACACCAAAGAGGACACAGTCAAAGAGAATCGGCAACCTTCTTAATTATCGCCACAACCGAATATCATTAGGCCTTCTGTAGGAATGTTTATCCATAATTAACTCACTACATATTAATAATAAATACACTTTGATACATTTTTAAAAGCTACATACTGCTGGAACTTTGGCAAACAAATATATGGTGAGCTGGACACAATGGTGGATCCCACACAGAGTGAATGTAATGGAAACAGCCTGTCAAAGCAGTTTAGTTCATTTGGCTTAAATGACAAATAATATACCTTTTATGGGACTGAAGATAATGCCTTTGGAGCACAAAAGGCACACTGATCAAAAAGTAAAATGTAGCTTTTGACCTGATGAAACAGGGTCTTTCTTCATTAAGAGCAATGGTATGTGAAAACGAAAGAGTGTATAAATCGGTTCCTCCATTTTCTGCTTGATTGCTTAACACACTGCTCTCCTTGACTCTTTCCCTCCCTGCTCTCTCCTTTCTTTTTTCTAATCCTTAATTCATTTTCTGTGCCCCTTAACTTCATTTTTATTCTTCCCTACATCTCTCTCAGAATGAATGCAAGGCTCTGGATTCTCACAATAATTTGTGACATTATATTGGGTTTTGGAAGCAAAGGTCAAAACCACAGTACAAGTAGATATTCTTTGGCGCTGAGACAAATTGAGCCTGTACATTTTAAAAATCTGAAGAAGAGTGTTTAGGCATTTGAAATTTTAAAACTTAGAGCATTATTATTTAACAATATTCATTGTTGAAACTCATTCCAATAAATATATAAATAAAAACAAACATAAAAAATTATTATAATATTAAATGTTATATAATATATCTTCCCAATATTTTACCAAAATCAAAACTGATCATTTTGAAAACAAGTTGCTGATCATCAATCATAGTTGCACCTTATTCCAAATAAAAATAAATATTATAATTTAAAATGTCATATAATAAAGTAGTCCTATTATACCAAAATCAAAACTGACCATATTTAAAACACATTACTGAACACTCTTCTTTGTTGCACCTTATTTCAGATAAAACATGCAATATTATTCAATAATTAATATTCCCAACTTTTTACCAAAATCTAAATTGATCATATAAAACACATTATTAAGCATTAATCATAGTTGCACCTTATTCCAAATAAAAAATGAAATATTGTTAAATAATAAATATTATCCTGCTAAATATTCCATAATAAATATTCCCAAAATTTGACCAAAATCAAAATTGACCATATTTACAGAAAACTGTTTGTTGTTGCACTTGAAATGAAAATTCAATATTGTTCAATAATAAATATTAAATGTTATATGATAAATATTTCCAATATTTTACAACAAACAAAACTGACCATTTTTAAAACACATTATTGGGCATTGTTTCCTGTTGCACATTATTCAAAACAAACAAACAAAAATAATGTTATTCAATAATAAATATTAGAATATTAAATTTTATATAATAAAAATTGAAGCATCTTTCTTTTTTATATGATATCACCAATCCCACCTTCAATTTCATCCCCTCTCTTCCAATTTGATAATGCCTGCATTTCACAACCTGTCAAGTCCCAATGTATAAAA
>JAFVLL020037185.1:55000-57871 GCA_021397915.2 Tor tambroides | reverse complement strand
GTTGCATTGAGCTTCACAGAATGCTAACTGATGAACTGAATAAAAACAGTGAAAATTAAAGACTGCAGTGTTTTATATAAAGTACACTAGTGTGTAATCTGAAAGCGTATTCATATGATGCAAGTGTGTATCATTTTGTCATCAGAGTGATATTTTGACAAAGGATTGTTAGGTTTTGATAGCAGAGTTTCAATTCGACATAGATGTGAATGGTTTATTTCCCAGTGTTGTGTCTTGTGTGCTTGTGTGTAAAGTTTTGACACAATGAGCCGAAGTTTTGCAAAAAGTGTTCAAGCAATAGGCAAAAACTGTAAAATGAATTAAAACAGTTAAAAATAGAAAATGATTTTATGTTCTTTCTGCAAAATATAACATTATCTCTTTCTTTTGATTTTTGGGGTGAGATATAACATTCTTGACTGATTTTGTGAGATTATCTTTCTGATTACATGTTCATTTTAAGAACAACTCAACTAATGTAAAAAACAACTGAAGGATGTAAAGAGTTTATGAAAGAAAATACAGTTTTGAAAAGGTCTGTGTGTGGCAGACAGTGTATATTCTTGTATATACAGCAATCTTTAGAGTAAATCCATCAGTTTGTCTCAAAAAAGGAGAAATACGAATAGACACAACCAAGAGAGTCACTGTAAAAAATCACTGAGATGTTTCACCATTACTTCAACTCATCAAAATCATTTTCTCATCAAAAGCATTTTCAACCTCTTTTTTTCAAGTTATACAAAATTCAGCTCAATTTTCAAAAGTCATTTTAAGATTATTTAAGTTGAAATAACTTGTGCAGCCAATTTGATTATACTGCAACTGAATTCAAGTTTTTACAGTGTTTTTCAGCTGCTTACACACAAATCTTTACTTGTCACACAGTTTCTGAAAGCTGACACTCAAACACCAGAAGCACACACCAAATCTGCAAAACCATACGCTAAATCTCAGCCTTTGACTCAGTTTTCAATTCCATAAAACACTTTATATACTCATACAGAGACGCACAGTTTGAGATCTTCTCTGAAACTCTGTGTGAGACGTTCAGCTGAGAATCAGACGATTTTGCTCTTCATTTTCATGTTTCCTTCCTCTGGGCATCTTTCTCTCCTTCAACTCATTCAAATTCCATTTTAAAGCAGAGGTCAAGTCGAGGAAACTCACTCTTTGGCTTTCTCGTGCATTTAACCGTCTCGCTGTTGAATAATTGTGGCTCGAGGAAAGATTCTGCTCATTTGCGGCATGAATTTTTATCATTGGACACGTCATATCGGCGGCTCATGAGTCGATGTTAATTTTGCAGGAGCTCTTTCTGTGTCCGCCGTCCTCGCGGCGAGCAGAGAGATCATTTTCACAGCGTTCCCATAGTTTTCTCACCAAATTAAACATATATTCAGAGCGGGGTCGCGGGGTCACGGAGCCAGACACCATTCGGCGGCGGGACAATGCCGAGGGAAGTTGTGTGAACATGCCAATTACAGCCTGGGGAGACGAGCGCCGGCCGCTCTATACGACCAGAAGCGTTTCCCACGATCACACACAGCAGCCATTCACTTCCAGTCAGCCATCTCTGTCAGACCCCAGAGTACACTCAGAACATATAGAAGATTTATGTAGCTGGACTGCATATAAAAACGTCCATGCATTTGGATTTCACAGCTTTAATCTAAACAAGCTAATAAACTTAATGTGATGCATATTTGTCAGTCATGTATCAATGAAACAGATTTCTGTAATAGTACTAATACTGTAAATTAAATGTGTTTTAAATACACAGTAACCAGGTTTATATTTGTACAATTAATAAATACGTTGTTTTAAACTCATTAAATATTGCTTGTTCCACAGCTAGCCATATTTTAAACATCTTCATTTTTTACTACTGAATAAATGTAATTGTTTTCACAGTGAACAGGTTTATATGGAGGACCAAACCTGCATAAATAAATAAATAAAGGATTAAATGACTTGCTAAAGCAAGAATAATTCATTTTTAATTAAATTTAGTCCCGAATTTATTTTCGTATTACTTTTTCCTCTTTTATTAATTATTTTTTCATGTATTGTTTATTTAATATTATATGTATTTATTTATGCTTATTATTATTATATTATCTATTATTCAGGATTTATACTGATTCTAAACTATTTTAATTAATGCATTTCATGCATAATGATCAACTGTCTTTTTTATTTATTTATGACTGACAAATAAGCATCACAATAAGTTTATTTTAAGTTTAAGTTTAATTTTTAATTAAATTTAGTCCCGAATTTATTTTTGTATTACTTTTTCCTCTTTTATTTATTATTTTCCTTATTTTTTCATGTATTGTTTATTTAATATTATATGTATTTATTTATCCTCATTATCATTATTATATTATCTATTATTCAGGATTTATACTGATTCTAAGCAGTTTTAATTAATGCATTTCAGGCATAATGATCAACTGTCTTTTTTATTTATTTATGACTGACAAATAAGCATCACATTAAGTTTTTGTAATTTGTTTATATTAAAATTGCATAATTCAAATGAATGGACATTTTATATGCAATTTAAACACATAAGTCTTAAATTTAGGCCTATTTTTTAAGTCTACATTTGATATAAAAACTGTATTTAAAAGCTGTATTTTCTTATAAAACACATTATAACAACTTTCATCAGGCACATTAACTGTAGTTTACATCTGTGGATTCATCACTGTTTGACTGCTTTCCTTTAACTATAAACTGAAAGAAAACCCCCAAAGATCTCCTGAGTAGCTCAAACGTTTCTTCTTGACAGCAATGAGATTAAAAGGAGAAACAACTCAGATTTTGCCAGAGAAAAGACCAAGTTAAGAGCCAAGATGATTC
>JAFVLL020037185.1:17500-50000 GCA_021397915.2 Tor tambroides | reverse complement strand
CCTCAGTTGGTCAGAACAAACGTGGCAGACTTGTTACTTGTTCTGATGACAATATACCATGAAAATTCTTATTTGGGTCATATATTCCAAGACGTAGGCTAGAATCTGTGATTCCTAAATACAGTATCCACACTGGTGCGGTGACTGACAAGACTTACACACAGACTCCTCAAAACATTAGATTTATCCGCGCTGGAGCCGTGCCGGAGCACAACCCACATAATGAAAATAGTTCCGCAAGTAACTGGAATTGCAGGTTTCAAACAGAGATGGCGACAAAGAGGCAAAACTTACGGACTGCAGCTTTAAATTATATATATATATATATATATATATATATATATATATATATATATATATATTTATATTTATTTATTTATTATTGTTATTATTATTATTATTACAATTTTCCCCGCCAATTTACGCTTTATGCAATTTAATAAAAATAAATGGTACTTTACTGATTGCTATTATTTTTTTAAAAAACATTGCATTGCTGCAGTATTATTCAATAAAAATTCTATACCTGGATGTCAAGAAACACTTACTGAAATATTTTAAATAGTATTTTTTTTTATTAATCACTTTTTAATATTTAACTGAAAACTGATCAATTTATTGTTTTGTATATAAACTATTCTAAATACAATAAATGTAATTATACATATTAGAAAATAAATGAATAATCATAATGAATACTTTAATTGAACATTATTTAAATTTTATTTATTCAATAATTACTTGAACTTTTTTAAAATTTCTGTAGTTATATCTATCTTTGACATTATTGCGTGCATTATAAGTGTTGGTCAAAAGCACATTGGATTGATGAGGTGATCCTGTAGATGGTGCTAAAGCTCGTCTGATGACTGACTCGAGACACTCCTCTCCACATGCATTTCATCAAACCACTGCCATAAACATAAAATGGCTATTTTAAATTATTGTTCGCTATTGCTTTTCTTTTCTTTTCTTTTCTGCACTTGACACTGTACATTATTTGTAAGACATTTAAGGCATCAGCTACTAAATCAAATGAAATTTGCAAATTTTGGCACCAGCAAACACTCTAGTTGTACAAGTCACAGATCAATTTACGTGGCGTTCGGAGATGGACAGTTTTACACAATATGAAAAACATTCAAATCAAACAGGTCAATAATTGTATTTTGAAAAAGTAAATAACAGGAGTCAGTGGATATGCTGGGCTTAAGCTTCATTTCGAAACATTGCATCACCGAAGATGCGTTATTGTTATGATGATGATGATGATTATTATTATAAAATATTTAAATAATGCTGAAGCTAAAAAACCTATTAAACCTGTTAAAAAGAAATGGATTTACTTCATTAAAGATATCTGGATGAACGAGTTTGGCAAGAACAGCAAATGAGCAGCAATGAATTAAAACAATATGATACCAAATAGGCCCACCAGTTTGCAACATAAAGAATCATAACAGACTGTTGTTGTACAGGTAAAATGCAGGGGTTTTTTTTTCTATTGCTAACAAGCATTTACCAAGCATTTTTTCTAAACTCTTAACACAGCAACACACCTACATCACACAATTAGCCAAATAGTTCATTTTCTGACCAAAACCACATTTTGTTAAATAAACACAAACTCTACATTTCAAAATGCTGAATACATTTTTCTGCATATACTAACTCTATCAAAACACAACAAACCCCGATTCAAAATCCACAACCGCCCGGAAGACCTCAGATGATGCTAACCCTGGAACAACATACAAAACTACCAAATGTTGCTATAAGTTTAATCGCAACATATAATCTTTTCAGTTAATAGGGTTCACCGTCTGTTTGATTACATGCAATTTGTAACTAACTGTATGATTTTTACTGTACATTTATGTCATAGTCTCCACTAATATCCTACTCCTAAATATAATGTAGAAACTTAAAGTTTTCTGTAAAGCTGCTTTGCAATGATTTGTATTGTGAAAAGCGCTATACAAATAAACTTGAATTGAATTGAGAATCGAGTCATTCAGTTGAAACATTAGCTTTAGTTTCTATCCAACAGCAGCATACTAACAGTTGATGGCTTTACAAAAACCAGATTGCTTGTCATGTTTCAGTTCTACCTGCATATAATAGACAATATAAAAATCCATAGACTTCTTTTACACACAAGCTCAACCAAAACAATGTAATTTTACTGCCAAATTTTCATATGCTTTCACACTGTATGTCAGAACAGATAACATCATGTTCTAAACCTAACTTATAGGCTAAAGTCAAAATGAACAGCTGTTCATATTAAATTTGAAACATAAATATATCAATTTTTTATTCATTAATGAGAAACAGCTATACCAAATATACTATTATGCAAATATATAAATTACAGCCATTCCCATCGGAAACACACTCAGGTGTTGAGATACTGGGCTGATCTTGTGTGGAAAAGTGCACTCCTGCATAAATGTGAGATTTTGAAGACCACACACCACAGACTGGTGCAGAGGTAGAAAGGGGTTGGGTGGGAGACCCAACATCCGTATGTGAACACATGCAGCAATGTGACATTCCACCATTCCCAGTGCAGTCAGAGCCTGGCACCCATTCGAGAATGATGTCCATTTTCCTTCCCTTACTCCACTTTCCTCAACCTGTTTAAGGAGTTTTCTGAGCCTGGAGATGGAAGGGTTTGTGTCAATCACATCTCAGGTCACAATGAATACTGAATACAAGACCTCCACGCTGAACATTACCAAGGGTGGATAAGGCATACCAAAGATTCTTCCCAAGATGCCTTGCATGAAGATATCAGGTGTGATGTGGATGAGAACATGTGTGCTTGTGAAAGACCTGACAGATTGATTATTTATTACAGTATTTTACAGTTTTTCTGTTTGTTTATTCACATAATAAATGACAGCTATATTACTTTTTTTCTTGCATTCTTGTTTCTATCTTGGTTTTCTAATGTCCTATTTGCAAATAAAGCCTTCTTTTGTAGTTCTGTCTGCCTCTTCCTTTTCCACAGCAAAATAACCAAAAATACGTAACTTACTAAAACTAACAACAACAAAAATGTAGAAACTAAAAGAAATTGCGTGTAAAAATACAATCTATGATCAATGCAGCATGTCTATTGTATAAGGCCAGACCTGACACCTGAAATAATGCAGTTTCTGTAATTCCATCTGATGTTAGTGTTTTTATAATACTGTGCTATGATTGACTAAATGTTCCTGTTGGAAGAGAACATGTGTTAGTGTTTTAGAATAATAATTTGATTTTGAGACATGTTTGCAGTGTTTTGGTAGATAATAGTATATTGTGTTAGTGTATTATTGTAATTTGAAAATTAGTGTTGGAGTTTAGTTTACAATGTGTGATTTTGAGCATGAAATTAACTGTTTTGTCAATTGTGTGTTGTAGGTGTGTTGTTGCGTTAAGAGTTTAGAAAAATTGTTAGAAGTATTGAAAAAATTGTCATAGCAATCGTAAAAAACTGTAAATAAGCTTTCCATTGATGTATGGTTTGTTAGGCTAGGACAGTATTTGGCTGATAAACAACTATTTGAAAATCTGGAATCTGAGGGTGCAAAAAAACAAAATATTGAGAAAATCACCTTTAAATTTGTCCAAATGAAGTTCTTAGCAATACATATTACTAATCAAAAATGATGTTTTGATATATTTACAGTAGGAAATTTACAAAATATCTTAATGATCTTTACGTAATATCCAAATGATTTTTCACATAATCATTTTGACCCATACAATGTATTTTTGGCTATTGCTACAAATATACCCCAGCGACTTAAGACTGCTTTTGTGCTCCAGGGTCACATATTTATTGGAACATTAGGTCTTCATTTCTGACATGCTGCGTTTAAGCATTCGTAAATTAGACTAAAAAGATCCATGATTTTGGTTTTGGGTAAGCTTGTATGAAAAGAAAATGTAAGCATTTTGGAAACATGGTACTTGACTGCATATTGTGTGAAAACAACAGGAATTGTGTTAATGGTGTGGTCACAACAGACGGATGTTGTGCTAATTGTGTTTAGAGTTCTGAAAATGTGACTAGAGATTGGACAAAAGGATGTTTGCAATTGAAAAAAAACTTGAACTGTAACTTGAAGTGAATGACACCGGAAGTCCTGTACACTGAAAAAAATTATTCAATGATATTCTAAAAAAATGTTAAGGTAAGTGGTTGCAATCAGTTTATTTTAGATACATTTTAATAAACAAATTTAGTTGACTAACATTTTTTTTTTTATTTAAATGTAGCTAAAATAAATTGTTTGCAACCACTTACCTTAAAAAATGTAGTATCATTTTTTTGTGTGTGTGTGTAGATGGCGCTATTGCTCCACTGATGCTGAACTGCAGTGACAGGACAGGAACATTTTAACACGGTTTTACCTGTAGATGTCAGGGTAGTGAGTCTGTGACAAACCCCTGCATCTGAATCTGCATCTTCCTGCAGATCTGAACTAATTACCCTGGAGTTAATGAAAGAGTTTAGTTAATGCCAGTGTTTACGGCTCCAGGTGTGTTTGTGTGTGTGTGTGTGTGTGTGTGTGTGTGTGTGTGGTTGAGTTGAATCCAGGATTAAAGCTGCTTGATCCTTCAGTGTGTGTCGTTCACAGCATGTGTGAGATTGTTTGCAGCATTAAAGCTTTGCTTATAGATTTAATGAGCAGAATCCCGTGCCTTTCATATCTGATATGAAACTGTATCCTTATGAATTATGCATGTGTGTAAATTGCAGGTTTACGGATTTATGGAATTAAAGTTTCATGAGCTGTTTTCTCTGAATAGCTATAGGCCTATTTAGGGTTAACTTTTAAAATTATGTCATTATAAGAAGCCATTTATCGGGACTCGGGACAGAGAAAAATATCAGCAGTTTTTTTCCTTCTGCAATGCTGTTTAACTGAAGTCTCTGACTTCTGAGGTCGTATCAAACTGAAAACACCTCATTATCTTTTAAACCGTTCCTGCTGCGTGTTTGCCACATAAAAATATCTGAATGTCATTGCATTAGATTGCAAGTGCAATATGAATCACAAACAAACTTTTCAAGCAAAACATTGAAATGCTCAAACAACAGATGTTGAAGTTGAAGAGATCTTTGAGGTCGCTGAATCTGTCTTTTTCTCCGTCTCTCTTTCTGTGTGGTGAATATTTGCAGTGTTTCCTGGGTAATCTTGTAATTTGCAGTTGAATTGTGAACGCTTTGCAAACGTGTGTGAAAGAGTCAACTGTTCAAATATACTCTAGGGGCTTTGAGTTTGTGTAAACCGTCTGAGTCTGAGCCTCTCATCTGACATACATGAGAAAAAGTTGATTAAAATAGAGTTAAGACGACTTAAAACAATCAACCATCTGCCAAGAGCCAGTAAAAATGTAGTCTTAGCCAACACAAAACACATCATTTAATGAGCAAAACTTATACAGCATTTAAACCCAAATGAAAATTAGCTGGAAATGTGCACATCCTCAGGTCATTCAAGATGTAGATGAGTTTGTTTCTTCATCAGATTTGGAGAAATGTGTCACTGCATCAGTGTCTCAGCAATGGATGCTCTGCAGTGAATGGGTGCCGTCAGAATGAGAGTCCAAACTGCTCATAAACACATCACAATAATCCACAAGTACACTCTAAAAAAAATGTTGCTATATTGTACTAAAAGTGGTTCTTTGGCTCGTAATGATAGGGGAACCACTTGGTGCTTCAGTGGTTCTTCAGCGGTTCTTTGGCATGACTGAGGAGCTATATAGCACCGCTACCATATACAGAACCTGTTAAGCTCCTGTATGGTTCCTCAGTGGTTCTTTGGGGTGATTAAGGTGTTATATAGCACCACTGCTGTACAAAGAACCTGTTAAGCTCCTTTAAAGGTTCTTTATGAGCCAAAGAACCACTGTTGGTGCTGTTTAGCACCATTTTTTGTTGAAAAAATACAATGCAATATGGCACCTCTTATAGTTCAACATTACACCATTTGACAAAGGTGCTGTATAGCACCTTTAAATATATGATGCTATATAGCACCAAAAGTAGTTCCCCTATGATTACGAGCCAAGAACCACTTTTAGTGCTATATAGCACCTTTTTTTTAGAGTGTAATCCACACCACTCCAGTCCATCAGTTAACATCTTGAGAAGACAAAAGCTGTGTGTTTGTGAGAAACAAACCCATAATTAAGACTTTTAACTTTAATAAACAAAAAAATAAAAATAAAAATAATTGTCAACAAAATAATTTAAGTTTATTTATTATGATTCATGTAATAAAAATATTATATTAAATATTCAGCAGAGAATAATAAAAATTGCTATTTAGAATTATTTAGAATATTTTGTTTGTCAAGAAACTGACTGAAGTTTTTTAAACAGAATTTTAATTAATCACTGATGAATATTAATTTAATATTTTAAACAAAATCAAATTAATAATTATAATTAATAATTAAACTTAAATGTTTTGTTGACAGTTATTTAATTATTATTATTTTATTAACATATTTTGCAATGATTAATCTTAGTTTAAAAATGTAATAATACATAATGAATATGCATGCAATGCATTAACTACCGTTAACAAATGCAACCTTTTTGAAAAGTGGGAAACACTTTGCTTTGTTAATTCATGTTAGATCAAGTTCATTGAATAATAATAACAGATGCAACTTTTGATTTTAATAATGCATTAGTAAATGTTGAAATTAGGTTAGGTTTTACTTTATTATCCAGACCCAGAACATAGCATTACCTAAATATATTTGATTAAATTTTATTAATTTGTGCATTTAACTAATGTTCAACCTTACTGTAAAGGGTTAGCAAAGAGTTTTACCAATTTTCATTTTTTTTAAAAATTTGACTGAAATGCATTTACTGTCTGCTTTAGGCGTGTTTTTTGATTGTGGTGTGCTGGTTTGTGTAAGGCTGGCCTTCACATCAGTCACAGACGTGTGTTTTCTCTTCATATGTCTGGTGTGTTTGTTTAGTGAGCGCTGAATACGCTCTGATTACTTTCTCTGCTCTGTAATCTAACGCTATTGTTCCGTGACTGTTTGCGCTCATATGAGGAGCGCGAGAGGGCAGATGCATCAAACATTTTTGTTAATATCTGAAAAGGATTGAATATGAATGTTTTTCAAATGCAAATGAGACCTTTATGAACAAACACAACGGCACCGTGAAGGATGTGAAGGTTCTGTTAAGAGCAAAATAATGTCATGTACAGTATGACATTCATGGAGATAAAAACATAATAGCTGTTTAAGAAGACACAATGGTCTCAGATGTTTCTCGTTTACAGAAAAACAAAAACACACAAATGAGGCACTAGTTATCATCCATTTGGAGAGGTAAAACATAAATTATTGGTTTGAGATCTCTGATTATGATTGAGTACTTTGGGATCTGAAATGCTTTTTTCTCTTTTCTTATGCAAAGACCTCCATGGAACAGTCTCTCCATTTAATCTCAGTTCTGTCTAGGAGAAAGAATTGAGATATTGAAGAGATTTTTCTTATGGCAAATGCCAGTCAGTCATGCGGTTTTGTGTCTCACATTCATCCGACTGTGTTTGTTAGCAGCAAGATTGTGTTAAGAACAAGCATCAAACTGCATTTTAATCAGTCTGGAGCTAAAAAACATCATCCTGCTGAATCAAATGCCAAATGTTAATGAGATTTTAATTCGAGTGTCATTTGCAGAGAGACGGCTGGTGGAAATCTAATGGCTTTGAGAAGGGAAGCCAGAGCGGAAACACGGATGTTTGGAGGGACAAAAGCAGTGAGGTGAACAAAACGCCCGTCACGATCCAAAAAGAAAGTTGCATTTGCTTATAAAGTGGAGCTTTGTTTTGTATATTCTCATTTAAGTCATGCATCACTATAATGCTTATAGGGTTAGTGATGTGATGAACTACTTGCATCTGTTTTAACAATCATATTTTCAAAATGCATTTACAGTTTTTTTTACGATCGCTATGACAATGTTTTCAATACTTTTAACAATTTTCCTAAACTTTTAACGCAGTTAGCACAACATCCGTCTGTGTAGACTATACAGTTAACACATTTCTTGCTGCTTTGACACAAAATGCATGCAGTTACCACAAAATGCTTGAACTTCTTTTACACACAAGCTTAACCAAGACCAAAACAATGTAATTTTACTGCCAAATTTTCAAATGCTTTCACACTGTATGTCAGAACAGATAACATCATGTTCTAAAACTGACTTATAGGCTAAAGTCAAAGTGAACAGCTGTTCATACTGTGAATTGAAACACAAATATATCCTCTGTATTTTATTCCATGTCTAATGAAAAACAGCTGATGGAAGTTATGCAAATATATAAATTACAGCTGGTTCCCATCTAAGAAACACACTCAGGTGTTGAGGTTCTTTCAGTCGAATGACCGTATGATATACAGTAAAAGAGGACCTCTTTGGGCTGATCTTGTGTGGAAAAGTGCTCTCCTGCATAAATGTGAGATTTTAGAAGATATGCACCAAAGACTGGTGCCAGAGAAAGGGGACAGGTGGGAGACCACTTTCCAATATATGTGACCCTGGACCACAAAACCAGTCTTAAGTCGCTGGGGTACATTTGTAACAATAGCCAAAAATACATTGTATGGGTCAAAATTATTGATTTTTCTTTTATGGCAAAAATCATTAGGATATTAAGTAAAGATCATGTTCCATGAAGATATTTAGTAAATTTCTTACTGTAAATATATCAAAACTTCATTTTTGATCAGTAATATGCATTGCTAAAAACTTCATTTGGACAACTTTAAAGGCGACTTTCTCAATATTTAGATTTTTTTGCACCCTCAGATTCCAGATTTTCAAATAGTTGTATCTCGACCAAATATTATCCGATCCTAACAAACCATACATCAATGGAAAGATTATTTATTCAGCTTTCAGGTGATGTATAAAGCTCAATTTTGAAAAATTGACACTTAAGACTGGTTTTGTGGTCCAGGGTCACATATGTGATCACATAGGACAACGTGGCATTCCACCATTCCCAGTGCAGTCAGAGCCTGGTTTGGCACCCATTCCAGAATGATATCTCTTTTCCTTGCCCCTTACTCCACTTTCCTCAACCCCATTGAGGAGTTTTTCTGAGCCTGGAGATGGAAGGGTTTTGACCATCGTCCACATGGATGCTGCATGCCAAGACATCACAGCTGAACAATACCAGCGGTGGATAAGGCATACCAAAAGATTCTTCCCAAGATGCCTTGCCAGAGAAGATATCAGGTGTGATGTGGATGAGAACGTGTGGCCAAATGCAAAAGACCAGGCAGATTAGATGACTTTTTTCCCCATTCTTCTATGGCTTTTTCTGTTTGTATATTTTGTATTTCCTCATAATAAATGACAGCTATATCGCATATTTTTCATGTCAGCCCTGTTACCCTCATCAAAAAACCCTTGTAAAACCATGTACATTCAAGTGACATCACTTCTAGGAGGTTTACGTCATCTCTCAACCAGGATTCCTACACTTAAAACACAAGCATGTTTCTCTCTCACTTCTATTATGTTCTATTTTTGATGATTTATGAGGTTTGACTGAGGCGGGTCCATCATGCAGTGTCAATACTGTTACCATTTTTAAAATGTAAATTTAAACAATTATTTATTACATTTATTATAATCAATATCTACAAGAAAAAACTTTCAAAGTGTACAACATGTGTTTTTGTGAACTTGACTATTAGCTAGCAATTAGCAAATTAGTTTGAAATCATCAAACCTGCTACTGTCAGCCCTGTTACTTTTCAGAGTAACAGATTTTGACATGTGGGTAACAACAGGGATGACATAGATTAGGTGTCACCCTGTATTTTAAAGATTGTCTGTGTACAATTCAAACATTTTAAAGGTCACCCTGGGTATATTATTGAGCTAATGCCTATGGCATATGAGCATCAGTTACATTTTTAGTTAGTATTGTTAATATTACTATTGTTGTTAATGACCAAGATGGGATGATCTGTCTCAATAAAACTCTTTTTTTTTCATTAGCTCACTGTCAATAATGCATCCATGTAAATTCATTTGCAAACAAGAGCAGGAAGGTGACTGCAGACCCTCACTCCAATCTTGCAATGTTCAAGAAAGTGAAGCCAAATCTCAGCATCAAGATCTTGGTCTGGTTTCAGGTGATCACAGAAAGACCCAGATTTGATCATCTTCCTTGCCTAATAATTGACCCAGATCAGTATATTTGAAGCTTTGCCAGGGTGCCCAGACAAACAGATGGATGCATTATCTAATTACAATAGCCTTAAAACATCAGATGTCTTAGAAATGTAATGTGCTAAATCAACAATGAACTGACTTTAACTGAAAAATTGACTGTTTACTATTGTCAAACAACTATGCCGAGTAAGTGCAAAACAATATAATGCAATTTAAAATGTAGTATTATGTTAACAAATATGTGCAGTGTGCTGAAGTGTCCTGTCATCCCTGTCAGTCCTGTGACTATGACGTCAATCCTGTTACTGTCATTAATTTCATAACAATGGTAAAAATTATATTTGATACAGCCTTCCAGGTTTTTCCATTGTAGCTTTAATTATAGTTTATTTTGGACAAAGCCCTTTTTGTAATATCTCTCTTGTAAAAATATATTTTTTTCATAATTGACGTGGTCACCCTCCAAAATTAGGATGTTCTTGGTCATCTGAACGACAAATATAAAAATATTTTTAAAAATCCAAAATCTGAAACAATCCCAGTGAAACGAGGGACTAAAATGCTGCTCATATGTGACCGTGGACCACAAAACCAGTCATAAGGGTCAATTTTCTGAAAATGAGGTTTATACATCATCTGAAAGCTGAATAAATAAGCTTTTCATTGATGTGTGGTTTGTTAGGATCGGACAATATTTGGCTGAGATACAACTATTTGAAAATCTGGAATCTGAGGGTGCAAAAAAATCAAAATATTGAGAAAATCTCCTTTAAAGTTGTCCAAATGAAGTTCTTAGCAATGCATATTACTAATCAAAAATGAAGTTTTGATATATTTACAATAGGAAATTTACAAAATATCTTCATGGAACATGATCTTTACTTAATATCCTAATGATTTTTAGCACAAAAGAAAAATGGATAATTTTGACCCATACAATGTATTTTTGGCTATTGCTACAAATATACCCCAGCGACTTCAGACTGCTTTTGTGCTCCAGGGTCACAAATATGTGAAAACTATTACTTAGTTCTAATTAACTAACGCTTGTGTCGGTAACAGGGTTGACAAAAATACCAAAACATGAGGTAGAAAAATAGTCATAAAATAATAAATTCATAGCCTGAGATGGCACAACACAATTTCTTGTAATCTTAAGGTGTCTTCATTTCATGGATATTTTAAAAATGTTGATTAAACTTATTTTATTTTTTAATTTTTCCAAGTGGAAAAAGCCCTTGGACTCTCGTTCTGACGGCACCCATTCACTGCAGAGGATCCATTGCTGAGCAATTTCTCCAAATCTGATGAAGAAACAAACTCATCTACATCTTGGTAAATTTTCAGCAGATTTTCTTTTTTGGTGAACTATTCCTTTAAGCAGCTGCCCTAACTAAGAGAAAACCCCTCACACGCTCAATTAGACTCTGGAGTGTTTAGTATTCTGGTCATGAACCGTCCTGATGGGGGTCGCTTTCAATTCAAGCTGTGTGGGTGATGAAACCTCCCTCACTGGCAGCTGGGCCCCTCGGTCACATGACCTCTCTTCATCTCTGTGGCAATTACCATCATCATCATCAGCGGCGTAGTTAAATAGCAGATATCAGGAGCGCTGGGCCGCTTCATGCTGAAATAAACCCACATCTGTTCATTTCAAGTCTCATTCAGCTTAAAATCCACAATGCATACATTTTTAAAACTACAAGGCAAGAAAGAGTAGCTTGATCTGTGTGTGGATTCACACAGCCGTGTGTGTATGTGCTCAACTGTATAAAATTGTTTCAAGAAGTGAACTAAACCAGACAAAAAGTCCCTTTGGAGACATCCTCAAAGGTAAAAATGAATCCGAAATGAAATTTTTAAAGCGAGTTTTCTCTCAGGTTTTGGGTTTAGGGTAGTCTGTGGGAATGATTATGAGATCTGTCTGTTTGGAATACTTTAAAAGAAGTATAAAAATCAATAGCCGTGATAAATGTGCTGCTGACAAGCATTTTAATAAACATCATAAATAATACAAAGTGAATGCATGACTGATCAGTATATTCTGTCTTCTGAATGATCTGTGCTACTAAACGTTTTTGAAAGAAGACCAAGGATGCATTTATTTCATTAAAAATACAGTAAAATCAGTAAAATTGTAAAATATTTTTACAGTTTAAAATAGCTATTTTTTCACATGAGTATATAGTAAAATATAATTTATTTCTGTGATCAAATCTGCATTTTTAGCATCATTACTCCAGTCTTTAGTTGTCACATGCTCCTTCAGGAATCGATTTGCTGCTCAAGAAACATTTCTGATTATTATCAGTGTTGATAAAAATTGATTAATTAATCAGTTTAATTTTAAAATTAAATTAACTTTGTGTTTTGCTGCCTTCAGATTAAATATAGTATCAACTTATTCAAGCAAACAAAGGTATCAAATAAACTTTCAGTTCCCTCAAAAATGCTTAAAATTACGAATGTAATAAATATTATATAACTATAAATTCATATTTTGTAGTCTTTAACACAAGTTAAATTGACAAAAGATTTTTGCTAGCATTTCTGAAAGCACAATTAGTGCTGTTAATTAAATCAACAGAAACACAAAATATTATGTTACCTGAACAACATTAGTAGAAATTGATTTGACAAATGAGAAAAGTTGTATTGAAAACTCACGGAAATAATTTAGAAAGTTAACAGGAACAGCATTTATCTGAAATAGAAATCTTTTGTGAAATGATAAATGTCTTTACTGTCACTTTTGATGAATATCTAGTTTATATTCACAGTAGACTGCAGCCGGTCTTATTGCTTTTACCATTTGTTTGCACAATGAACCAGCAGATTCTGTGAGCGTTACTGAAAAAACATACATTTCATTGCAATAAAGCAAGTCATGACAAGCTTGTTTTTAATATCAAATCCTCCATAAAACATCTGAGCTGTGTGATGATGATGAGCTGCTCATTTGGTGAAATGAAAAACAAAGGTTTTTGAAGAGAACTGCATTGGTCTGTGGCACCTACTGCCATAAATGCATTGAGAAAGATAAATATTTTATACTTATTTCTACCAGCCAAGACCTATTCATCACTTCCCTGTAATTTGCCCGTGTCAGACAAAAGCCTTTTTCATTCGGTTTATTTCTCCAGCCATGAAAGATTCAGACGCTCGGCTCTTCTCAGGTCCTTCAGGCTCTTCTCAAAGCCCCGTATTCACCAGATCATTCACATCTGTCTTTATTTTGCTCATTAAATCTGCTGCCACGGCTCTTTTCATTGGTCGCTCGTTATGTCAGCAAGTGATTCCAGTTTTCCTTTCCCGCCAAATGAGTGAAAAAACACAAACCTGACGTCCAAACTGTACTCATCATACAATACTGATATTTTCTCTGAAATGGTGATAAATGGCATTTTACACAGGGCTGTTATTCTAGTCTTATTTGTATACTATTGTAGTATTTATTATAATTTTGAATTGTGAATAGCTTTTATTTTGATATTTTCAGTTTTCATTTTAATTTTAGTTTTTTTTTTTAAGATTTATTTTCAGTTTTAGTAATTTTTTTTATTTCATTCAACTTAGTTCTATAATTTCAAGTTTTTTTTCATCTAATATTTATATTTTATTTTCTTTCAGCTTTATTTTCAATTAAAATGATTATATCTCCTAGACATCAGTGAGACTACATAACAATAACAAATTTCACTCAGAAATTGTTAGTAAACTTAACAAATAATTACAAGGAAATGGCAAGTAATACACTGAATTAAACATGAAATTTTGAAGTAGAAAAATGAAAATGATATTTAATGGTAAAAAACCTTCTCCAATAATATTTGTTTTATTTACAACTTCAAAAATATATATATATTTTTAAGTGTTTATTCATCACTTCATATTATTTTCTTCACAACTGTTATTTTAGTATTATTTTTATTGCCAACTTGAAAAAGTCATTTTGTACAGTGAAGGCTGAACAGCACAATCTTCCTCTGGATTGGTGACTTTTTTTTCAAAGAGAGAGAATGCAAAGTAATATGTACGCACACACACACACACACACACACACACACACACACACACACACATACGCACACACACGCACACACACACTTGTTCTGCTATCCTTGTGGGGACTCTCATAGGCATAATGTTGTTCTGCTGTACAGACCGTATTTTCTATCGTCCTACACCAACCCTACACCTAAACCTACCCCTTACAGGAAAATTTTCTGCATTTTTACATTTTCAAAAAACTTCATTCTGTGTGATTTATAAGCTTGTTTACCCGTGGGGACCTCAATTTAGGTCCCCACCGTGACACAAGTCCCCATGAGACTGTGTGTATTCAGGTCTAAGTCCCCACCAGGATAGAAAAAACAAGTACACACACACACACACACACACACACACACACACACACTCACTCACTCACTCACTCACTCACTCACTCACTCACACACACACACACACACACACACACACACACACACAGACACAGACACAGACACACACACACACAAGCACTCACACACGCACTCACACACACACACACACGCACTCCCACACGCACACACACACGCACACACACACACACACGCACTCACACACACACACACACACACACACACACACACGGACACAGACACACACACACACACACTTACTCACACACACACACACACACACACACACCCCCCCCCCGTCATCTCACACACACATGCGGTCAGGTTTGCACACAGATGCTCCGGCGCAGGCGAGGGCCGTTGGCATGGGAACCCTCGGCCTCAGAGAGAATGCTGGGACTGTTTGACAGAACGCATAATTACTGCCTTCCCTCTGACGAGCCCAATTAGCACAATGAGCTCCAAAGGCCTTTAGACCCGCTCTGTTTGGCCGAAGAAAGAAGCACAGCATTCTTAAAAATAACAGGTCCAGAAAGACTTTAACAGCTTGATGTCACAGGAACAACTCGTCTGTGCTTCTGCAAAAAACCAACAACATCCTAGATTTGTGACGGCGGCTTTTGCAGGTAAACTCCACTCACATTTTTATCCAGTGTAGTTAGAACCAATGTTGGGGAAAGTTACTTTTAGTAATGCCTTACAATATTGCGTTACTCCCTAAAAAAGTAACTAATTACGTTACTTAGTTACTTTTTATGAAAAGTAATGCATTACGTTACTTTTGCGTTACTCTTTAAATCTGGGCAGGGCTTGCTTGTTTGGTTTAATATAAAAAAGTTATATTTTTGGCAAACGTAAAAGCCCTTTCACACCAAAAGTGAAATGAATAAGCCTCAGGCTGAAGGAAAAGTAAATTCAGAAGAAAGTTCAACACACTACAGCAATAAAAAAAGAAGCATAAATGTTTATCTAGAGTCATTTTTGCTTATTAGCATGGTTGAATTGGATCATTGAAGCAGCAAAGACATTGGTTAATATAATGGGATTAAATACACAAAGGATATTTGTGTTATTTAACATTTAATTATTGCAGGTTTGCATCGTATTCTGAGTTGCATTTCACAGTTTTTATTTATTTTGAGGAATACTGAAGTTTTTTGTGAGTGAGATGAATTAATGCATGCTCACGTTTATTCTAGAACTACAGTAACGTCTTACTCCCGATTTCTCTCAACATGCAGACGGGAGAGCTGTCAATCAATAAATGGGAAATCAAAGTAACTGGCATTATTTATTTGAAAAAGTAACTTAGATATTTTCTTGTAAATTAAAAAGTAATGCGTTACTTTACTAGTTACTTGAAAAAAGTAATGCACTTACTTCTAATGCATTACCCCAAACACTGGTTATAACTTTGATTTATCACTACACTTTGTAGATAAATTAGTTTATCTACTAATAAACTAATACACTAATACACATCTACTAATACACTACACTAAAGTAACTGTTCACAACTGTTACTTTAGCATTATTTATAGTATTTAAATACTATATACTATTATATATAATAAATCATATATAATGTAATAGTATACTATTATATATAATTATAGTATTTCAATATTTTGATTGATCATTTATGGTGATATTTTCAGTTTTCATTTTAATTTTAGTTTTGGCAATTTTGTTATGGGCTTTTGTTTTTTTTATTATAATTCTTTAAAAAATATGCTTCTATTTATAGATTTATAGATTTATTTTCAGTTTTAGTATTTATTAAAATTTTAAATTAGATTTTAATGTGATATTTTCAGTTTTCATTTTAGTTTTAGTAGTTTTTTTATCTATTATTATTTTTATATTCTCTTTAGCGTTAGATTTATTTTTTAATTTTTTAATTTTGTAATTTTAGCATTTATTAATATTTTAAATGAGGTCTTAGTGTGATATTTTCAATTTTCAATTTAGTTTTAGCAGTTTCGTTATGGGCTTTTGTCTTTTATTTTTATGTATTTCTATTTAGCTTTAGATTTATCTTCAGTTTTAGTGATTTTCAGTTTTTATTTTAATTTTGGTTATAATAAATTTGTTCATCCATCATTTTACTTTGTTTCACAACCATTATTTTAGTATTATTTATATATTATTACAATATTTAGTAGCTTTTAATGAGGTATTTTCAGTTTTAATTTTAATTTTAGTAATTTTGTTACAGGCTTTTGTCCATTATTATTCTTTTTTAATATTTCTATTTAGCTTTAGATTTATTTTCAGTTCTAGTCTTACAATTTTAGTACTTCAGCTTCTAGTTTTCTAAAAGGTAAACACCATTTTTACATATTTATGTGGTGTAGTTGTAACTCTACAAACTTTATTGTTGATTACTCACTTTATATACTTCTCAATTGGGATGTAATTTCCATTGACTCTTGCATTTTTACATTAGACTAGGCTTCTCTCTCTCTGTAGATCACCGGCAGGTGCTTCATCTGCTGTGGGATTCTGGGAGATGCTGGCATTTGTTAAAGTCAGCAGAATGCACCTGTTTGACCCGCAGCAGGAACGGCTCAGATTTGCTCTCAGTGTGATTGGAGCGCTTTGGATTAAACTGATTTTAGTCACAGAGCGTTTGATCCTGCTGAACGTCAGCATACTGACACTTTTTGGGCGAAGCGGATAATCGCATACGCTTGCTTTCAAAGTGACTATAGATTAACCTTATGCAGAAAACTTTTTGCATGTTTAGAAATTCAACATAAACACATCATTTATTGAATTTGTTGAATAGGGTTTTGTTAAATTGATCTCACTCCTCTGGGAATATTGTTTGCTCTTTGACAAATTGTTTGTTTCGTTTCTCATTTGGGGCTTTGGATAAAAGCATCTGCTAAAAGAATAAACGTTAATGTAAATAAACATGAAATCAAACTTACTTGCATTCTTAATGCACATAGTGTTATTCATGCATCATTATTGCAAAGAAAATGCATTAATCAAAATATAATAGCTTGCTTTTCCTCTGAAACATCTTTCCAGTGTTTAAGTATCATTGAGATACTATTATAATTTTTATTAATATTTGGAATTTTTATATTTTCCATTTTAATTTTAGTTTAAGTGATTTTGTTGTGTTTTTGTCGTTTATATTATTTTTTTAATGTCTGTATAATCTTATTGAAATTTAGTTTAAATAGTTTAAGTTATTTTAGTACTTCATATTAAACTAAATGAAAATAAGATTGTTTTTGTTACTATTTTGAATTAGATTTTATTTTTATATTTTAATTTTAGTTAAAAAGTTTTAAAAATTTTGTTGTGTGTTTTTGTCCATTTTAATAGTTCTTGTTTCTTCATATGTCTGTGGTTTTTATTAATTTTTATTTCATTTTCAGTTTTTTTAGTACATTACGGTAAACTAAATAAAAATGAGAAATGTTGCCTTGGCAACTAGCTGAATTAAAAACTTTTATATTATTATATTTTACAAAGACACTTTGTTGCAGAATCCATTTTTTATCTCATCCATACACTGCAAAAATTAATTTTTCAAAGTTTTATTGGAGTACGTTTTACAATAAAATACCATTTCAGTTCGTGTACTTAAATTTCACATTTAATTCAATATGTAGCTTGCAATTTCTTTGTAACTTTTTGTGAAATTTACCAGCAATTTCTGAGTGAAAAGTGTTTCAAAGTAAATAGATAATGTTAACAAATTGCCAAACAACTAGTTTGCTTTTCATGATCCAGCTAATCCTTATTGTATAACCCATTTTACTGTAAAATGAGAAAAGATGTCTAGAACCTGTGTTACTGTATTAAACCCGTCGGTCAAATAAACAGGAGAAAGTAACTCTTGAGCGTCTTTATGTGTGATGCTGTATATCTGTCTCCCGCAGGCTCTCCGTGTGCGTCTCGCTGCTTTTACTTATCTGGAACTTTGCCGCCGTGCTTAAAGACATTGCTTTTCATTTTATGTGAAGCAGAGGCTGCGCTGTGTCAGGTTCATTTGTCACGTTTATGAGCGTTTTCTGCTGCGTCTGGAGTGATGGAGAACTCGCCTCAGCATCCAGCAGCAAAGTTTACAGGGTGAATGTTAAGAGACTTCAGTGCATTACTTCATCTGCTCTGGCTTACATGTCTCAGATGTTTCTCCTGGAACAAAATCAGTCCTGTAATCTCAGGTCGAAGAGATTTCTCAGACAGTCAGAGACTCTCAAACATTTCTCATCAAATCATCTGAGCTGCTCCACATTCATTTTACAGCTTTACACTCCTACTGGATGACAATTATGGCTCATTTGTGTGTTTTTATATCTAGGAGAAACATCGGAGACAAAGCTGATGCTTAAATGCAAGGTAAAAGTCGCAGGTGCAGTAAAATGTTCCTCCATCTCTCTCAGACATGCATTGCTCTTATTCTCTTTTGTTTAGAAGAGGCGAGATTTTATCCAGACGGGCATGTAAATAAACAGATGCTGAAAGCCCCAGAGAGAGATTAATAGCGTCCATTAACAGATTAATTAATGCATGAGCTGGTGATTAAACAGCGGTCTCCTAAATCACTGCCTTTAACTGAAATAAACACTCATATTTAGTGAGAGACTGTTTCCTCTGGTAGGAAAGTAAATGCAGATCAGGTTTAGCAGCATGACTGCAAGCCTGAAAATGAAGACGAATTAGTTCGGAATATATATTTTGTGGCAACATTGAACTACTGGAGCTGAATGGGTGCTGTTTATGACCTTTTTATGTACATGGTGGGTTTAAAGGAATAGAAACTTTACTTTGTTTACTTGGTTTCTTCATCAGATTTGGAGAAATGTGTCACTGCATCACTGTCTCAGCAATGGATGCTCTGCAGTGAATGGGTGCCGGCAGAATGAGAGTCCAAACAACTGATAAAAACATCACAATAATCCACACCACTCCAGTCCATCAGTTAACATCTCGAGAAGACAAAAGCTACGTGTTTGTAAGAAACAAATCCATCAAGATGTTTTTAACTTCAAACCATAATCCATAATAATACTTCCTCCATGAAAAAGCGGTCTGGTCTGAATCAGAAGAGAAATCTACACAGATCAAGCAGCGTTTACAAGCCAAAACAGCTCTAAACAAATATGTGGCTGGATTTTGATGTTAGAGACAACAGGAGACGCAGGAAGTGTAATTATGGAATATGGACTCACATTTTGGTCAGAAACAGTGGTTTTAAGTTAAAAACAGCTGGATGATGGATTTATTTCAGTTTTTGGCTTCTCAAGATGCTAACTGATGGACTGGAGTGGTGTGGATTATTGTGATGTTTTTATCAGCTGTTTGGACTCTCATTCTGACGGCACCCATTCACATCCATTGCTGAGACACTGATGCAATGCTACATTTCTCCAAATCAGATGAAGAAACAAACTCATCTACATCTTGGATGGCCTGAGGGTGAGGACATTTTCAGCCAAATTTTCAGCAAAAATCTCTTTAATACTACTGTACTAATGTTGTCCCACAATGCAATGTGCTTTGACCTGACCTTCCTTTTCTAGTGTGCATGAATGAACCGGCACTGACATCACCTGTGATCTTTAACACCCCTTTTTTGATTCAGTATTTGACTGGGCTGCCTAAAGGCATGTTTGAGAAAAATTGGAGTCAAAAATGCAAAATAACCATATTTATTTCTGAGATAACGGAATGCCACTCGCTGAATTAAACATGTGACTTTCTGAAATGTTTATTGCTGCATACTGCATACTATTTTACATGCCATTTTTCATAATAAGCCGTTTCTAGTGTACTGCACAGCATGCACTTGTATTTCATAGTGTGTGTGTGTGTGTGTGTGTGTGTGTGTGTGTATGTGTGTGTGTATGTGGATACCTACCAGGATTAGAGTTTATTGGTTACAGGCTTTGAGTCAGCATTTCTCTCCACTACAACAGAGACTTTCCTGAGTCTCAGACCACCACCCGAAGCCAAAAGTCCTCATTTCCATCAGTGCAAATAACATCAATAAGCACTTATTCTCAAACAGTATTAGAGGCCTGATGATATATATGCTGGTGTGCCTAATGATTTCAGTTTCAGTTTTTCCCCTCTTCAGGTAAAAGTCCTCATGGATCTGAGGGTTCAGTGAGTTTGTCATTAATGCCGCTCAGATCATAAGCTCAGCTCACTCTAAATATGGACTCCATTAACCTCATTATGTTTTTCACGGATGATATACTTCTCTTCATGGCTGTAAGAGTTATTCCTGAATCTACCCAATGTATCTAAATTATACAATGACTTTCAGGGCGTCAAACTGTTAAAGGATAGTTATACTGTAGTTTCAGAGGGCCAAATTTGGGTGTGATTAGTAAATTTTAGTAACTTTTGCCACCACCTGCAACAGTTAGTCAGACGTCAACCATCTTAGTTTTTTTGTTCAATAAATAGCTACTAATATTTTAATTTATTCATTCTTGTCATGTAAATATGCAATAGAGTGAGGAAAAAAGACTTATTTTTCTAACGTGGCGAACTGTTGCTATGGTTACCTATTCATGCAAAAGGCACTTTAGTTCGCCAGCTTTGTCTAACGTCTAATATTTTTTAATCATTAACTTACTTAAACGTTGCTTATGAAATATGATTTAAAGTTGAGTTCTGCCAAGACACAGTAAAAAGCCGTACATTTAATCTTTGCTTTTTCTACCTGTTGTGCAGGAGTTTCCTGAAAACGTTTCCCATGCAAATTTCGCTGTTCCAATCACACGAATCTGATGCGTTCAACGCATTTACCAATAGAAAGCTGCTTCAGTGTAAAAAAATAAATAAATAAAAAAATAAAAATAAGTTGAGAAAACTTAAAAGTTTAAGGCAACCAGCTTCAGCAGATTTTTGAGTTTTCTCAACCTTATTTTTGTAGGAGATTTTTGAGTTTTCTCAACTTTTTGTTGTATAAACTGAATAAAACAAGTTGAGAAAACTCAAAAATCTGCTGAAGCTGATTGTCTTAAACTTTTAAGTTTTCTCAATTTTTTTTTTTTTACAGTGTTGTTTTGTAAGTGACTTCTGTGTGAAATGTGCTTTATACATCGCTATAATATTGATAATGGATAATGGACCTTTTTAGTTGTGAAATTCCGTCGCAATTTGGCGTATTCGTGTAATTCTGTCATATTCGTTTCAAGTTCTGACTTAAATCCAGATAAAAAAAAAAAAACTTAAAACCTTTCACTGTAAAAAAATGCAACTTTTGAAAAAAGTAGCCTGAACAAAGAATTTTTAGTTGGAGAAGTCAGTTTAATTTTTTTTTGTGTGTGAACCGATCAAAAATACTCTAAACATGTCGCTATAAAGTTGTTTTGTTTACCTTACTTAGGAGTGTTTGTTCACAAAATATCCAAATGTTCTCCCAACTTTTCAAACTGAGTCATCTGAACAATTTTACATTGAATAATATTTCACAAGTTCCCAGCATGCATTGCAGCATTTTATTTAAATTATTATTAAAATATTATCATTGTTTTACATTTTACTGGGTTAATTCTTGCTGCTGCTGCTGCTGCTGTTTTCACTGTCTGTTAGCTGTCAGGTGGATCAGAGTTCATGTTTTTACTGATTTAACATTTGTTGATCCTCACCATGGATGAGAATCATGTGCTGAGGTATGTGCATCTCATTGCAACATCTGAATTTAATACGTTTGTTTATCAGCATAAATGTTTGCCTTTCGTTTTAAGAGACAGATAGGCTACTACCCATGTTATGTAGTGAGCTTTGAAAATAAACGTAATTCTAAAAGATTTAAAATCGACAGATCTTTGACAAATCCAATAGACTGACTTTTAGATGAACTAAAGTTATTAAATTGTCGGTTGCTAGTTGATAGCGAAAGGTTGCCTTATTTTTTGAGTTAGGTCAACTTTTAAAAAAAAATTATTTAGTGCATTGCATAGATTTTTACTCAATAAATGTTTGGCTATTTTATAATCACATTGGAGCCTAGATGATTTGTTAACATAAATTATGTATTCATGTATTTTCCCAGGAGTTCTATTCAAGTGTGAATGCATCTCTCTCTCTCTCTCTCTCTCTCTCTCTCTAAGGATCGGGAGGGGGTTTTGTGCTCCTCTCTTCTTCTCCAGCGCGCTTTTGTTTCTGATCTCTCCAGTAGACGGAGGCGCCGCTGCGGAGAGACCGGCGTCAGTCTGCGCGTCTCTGCTGTGTCCGTTCCTCCGCGGATCTGCCCGGTGCTTGTCATTGCTTTACCGTCGGAAACTGTTCGAGAGCAATTACAGCTTCATTTCTGGAGTTCAGTTCATTTCATGCGACAGAAGTTCCAGCAGACTCAGATCGGATCGGATCGGCTCTTTCTCCGCCAGAGGCACCGGAGCATCCGCACTTCGGTTCGGTTCTTCTCAGCTGATCTTCATCCGTTCAGCCGGTGTGGACTCATACTCTCAGCTCTGACAACTTGAACAACTCCAGGTAAAAAGGAAGCCTTCTCAGAACTATTACTTGCGGATTAATGTAGCAGTAGGGGTTTTGGTGGATGGATGTCTGATTTAGCGGATCTTTCAAATCCGATTTAACCATCTAGATGTCTGTAATCTCATCCAAATCGTTTGGCAGCATGCAATTTCTGCTTGCCTGAATGTGGAAATCTGGTTCTGTTTGAGCATCTGCACATATGTGCAATGGTAGTGAATGTTAGTGCATCGTCTTTGTGGGAGATTTTTGGAAATACTTTAAACATCTGAAGAAGCCAAAAGATATATTTACTTTTAACGTTTAACATTTTTATATTCAGCAGATGGTTTTATTCAAGGATAGATAGAACATTGTAAGCATTTTATTAAGAGCCATAATGAGCCAGTATGCATAGTTTAAGTATAAGATGCAGTAAAGAACAATGCAGTAAAAGTTATAAGAAATGCCAAAATCCGCCATTGTATTGCAAGTCGCAAGATTTTAAACAAAGAATGCATAGAATGCATGTAAATGTTTACTTAAAATCATAGTATAAGATACTTCCTTTTTTTAATCTTATAAATGTAATAAGATTGACAAACTATAGCTGAGGTAAAATGCAGAAAAGAATGGAAAGATAGAACAATACAGTAGAAGGTATTTTAAGAAATCCCACTTGCAAGTTGCAAGATACTGAACAAAGAATGCATGTAAATATTTATTTAAATTAAAATCATAGTATAAGAGACTTCCTAATTTGTAAGTCCCTTTGGATAAAAGCACCTGCTAAATGCATACATGTAAATGTAATAAAATAGAACCGTTATAATAAAATAAAATTAGAACCGAAATGCAGAAAAGAACAAAAATATATAACGGTACAGTCGAAGTAATAAAAATGCCAAAATCTCACCACTGCATTGCAAGTTGAAAGATATTGCACAAAGAATGCATGCAAGTTAAAAATCACAGCATAAGACATTGATTTGCAGGTTGTTTTGGATAAAAGCATCTACCAAATGCATAAATGTAAGATTGATTAGTACACAAGCTAGAGCAGAAGTGAAATGCAGAAAAGAGTCGACAGATAGAACAGTGCAGTAAAAGTTATAATAAGAAATCCCACTAGCATTGCTAGTCACAAGATATTGAACAAAGAAAATCATTGCAAAAGATATTCCCTCCTTGCATTGCAAGATACTGCACAAAGAATGCATGCAAATATTTAAGTTAAAATCACAGCATTAGATACTTCCTCTTTTGCAAGTTGCCTTGGATAAAAGCGTCTGCTAAATGCATGAATGTAAATGTAATAAAAATAGTACACAAGAGCAGAAGAGAAGAATAAGAATAAGAAATGCCAAAATCCCACCATTGCAATCAAGACACTGAAGAATGCATGTAAATGTTTCCTTAAGTTTCAATCATAAGTAGTGATGCACCATAAACATATTACTTAAAAACATGCTTTGTGTTATAATGTCCAAATTAACCAGTTTACTTCACATTTTTAAGAGTTAGATCAGATAGAAATAGTTCCTGCTCCGATCAGCTGATTCCTGAAGCCGTTGGCTTGTACAGAAGAACAGGGTGCTGTAAATATCAGCTTACGAATGCTCTCGCTGCTCCTCCGTAGCAGAAGAGAGATATCAGTGTCGGTGAGCATTAGTAAGTGTGCTCGACAGGCAGCTGCGGTTCTCGGCGAGAGGTGTAGGCTAAGATCTCGTTCCCTGTGGCAGCTGTACTGAAGTTGCTGGAGATCAAAAAGTCTCCGGCAGCTGCGGGCATTTATTATTCATCCCGGCACCTCTTCACAACCCTTCAGACCCTTACGACACACTGACCGCGATGCTGTGACATCATAATCACGGGACACTCAGACAGCTGCCAGGATTCTCCATCAGCATTTCCTTTGGGATCGTCTGCAATTTGTGATTTTTGGGTTTAATCACGAGCCTAAATGGATGTGTGGGTTTAGAGGGCCACGATGAGAGGTTAGGGTGAAAATAAGAGGATTAATGGTGTTGGATTTATTGGAGTCTGATAATGAGATGGTGTTTTAGGGGTGAAGGGAGTGAAGGGTGAACGGGTCAGAGAAATCAGGGCTCGAGGTCAGGTGTTATATATACTTCACAAATCCGATCAATCTGGTCAGCCTTTGTGTTTCAGCCACTGATCGATGCAGTACGAATCCCTCTTTCTTTTACTAACACATATTCAGAATCCAATTCCAAAGCAGTTTTATTGGCATGATAAAAAGTAGTATAAATATTAAGCCTATGCATATAATTGAAGTTATAACAAAGAAAATGGTTTCTCTCTCTCTCCTCTCCTGCAGCTGTCTGTCTCTTTGTCCTCCTTAAGAGCCAGTCTGTTCAAAAAGCAGCTCAACTCAATATCAGAGGCTTTTATTCACCAGTATGGCCACTTTATGACCCTCAGCGCTCTATCACACACACACACACACACACACACACACACACACACACACACACACACACACACACACAGACACACACACACACACACACACACACACACACACACACACACACACACTCACACACACACACACACACACACACTCACACACACACACACACACACACACACTCTCTCTCTCACACACACACACACACACACACACACACACACACAATGAGCATTGAAAACCGTTTTTTAGTCTATATGGTCTATACAGTCCATATCAATATAGGTCATATTTCACAATTAAAAGAAAGAAACAATAAATTGTATTTTGCGCCAAGATACCATTGAGATTTTGATGTTACAGCATTATGACACTATTTCCATGACAATCAAATAAAATTATCATTTGCGGTATGGAAAAAATGTTATATATTATACATTTTGAAATATTTAACAAATCATTGTAGTATTTGTTGGGATGCGTTTGCAGTATATTGATTTTAATTTAAAAATCATTAGAAAATAATCAAAATAATAATAATGTAACATTTTGAATGGTTTTCTGTGTTGTATTTTTACAGTAATAAAAATTTAAATTTTTATTAATTCAATTTTTAATTATATAAATATATATTTTTTGCATTATTTTGTGTTTAATTATTAAATGTGTTTAATTGTCTTTAAAATGGCATGAATCAAAAGAGGCTTTATTTTCTTTATGTAAAATATAATTTTAGATTTTGGGGTGAACTATGACTTCATATGGATTTATATTTTTTATAAAATAAAAAACTGTTCAGATTCGGTTGATATCGGAAGCGGAAAATGTTGTATATTTTCCAATTTAAAGATACCAGATTTGAAAAGTAGGCTGTTTTAATTTCACATAGAAACATCTGATTTTACATAAAGCGTCTAAAATTCAGAGCTTCACTGTGAATTGTTCTTTGTTCTGTATCGGTGCGTTCCTGAGCGCAGACGTGTTTAAGACATGTTTCTCAGTGTTTGTGTTCAGTGTGTGTGTGACGGCGTCTGTTTGCTCAGTGCTTAGTCTGTATTTGCCATTAAGTCCTTCATCTCCATGGATCAGCAGCTCATGAAGTGATGTGGACGTGATGTTTCTTTAACAAACACGCTGCTACTCTGAGTTTAAACGCTCTGCTGTATTGATTGGTTTATACTGCTGACAGTCTGCATACTGGACTCTCTGCAGTGGAACGTAGATGAGGTTTAACTAAGCAAAACCGAACCACACATGCACATACATTTGCAACTAAACAACTGTTTCTTATTAGTGATGTTCAAGCATCACTATTACTGTTGCACATATTTAAACACCGCATTTTTTCAGAAAAAGTAAAAATCACAGAAACAAACACTTGTAACCGTGTGTGCAAACACACAAGGGTCTCAAGAACACAGGACATGCTTCTTCAGTCTCATGCAGAATTAATTGTGTCTGGATGTGTGTGAGTTCACAGGAAGGTCTCTGGCAGCCCGCCAGACACATGCCGTCAGAAACACGGCTCTTCCAGAACCTTTCAACTTTATTCGGTGGTTATTTTGTTATGCATACACTCCTGAAGGGATAATCCAACCAAAAAGGAAAATTCTGTCATCATTTACTCACCTTCATGTGCTCTAAACCCATTTGAGTTTCTTTTCTTTTGCAGAACACAAAAGGAGATGTTTTAAAGAATGTTCACGCTGCTTTTTCCATGCAATGAAAGCAAAATAGAATAGGCTCCAAAAATGACTGAGAAAAAAACAACAACAGCAGCAGCAAAAAACACCATATAAGTACCAAAAAATGCTGCTCAGGGTTTAATGTCAGATGTTATTTGTTTGTTATTGGATTCAACCTGGCAACATGCATCTTAATGAGCCGTATGAATGTATGCAACCTGAATGAGATACTTTTATTAGCTTCAAGGCCATTTTATTCATTCATTTGATGGAAAAGAGCAGCTTTGAGTGTAACATGAGTGTAAGTAAATGATGGATTCGTTTATTTTTGCATAAACTCACTTTTCTCAGTTTTCAGGCTGTGAAACTCTATTTGGAAGATTTTTTCCATTTTTAAGAAGATATGGCAGGTTGTACGGGTAGTGAAATCAGCCCCATACAGTCTGTCAATTTAGAGGATCGCTGAGCACACATTCAGAATCTCTGATAATGTTTGTCAAAGTTCATGCTGTTTTAATTAAGTCGAACATCAGTTCATTAATGCCTGCTGAATCACTGCTGGGCTGATGAACACGGTTACTACAAAAACTTTATAATGGAAACGCTGTGGCAATCACTGACAGTGCACTAGCAACTGCATAGCAACGCCTTAGCAACCACACACAACTGCCCACAACATCTTAACAACTGCATAGCAACACCCTGGCAACTACCCACAGTGCCCTAGCAACTGTATAGCAATGCCCTGGAAACCACTCACATCGATCCACCAAGTGCCTAAAAAATGCACCAGTAACCACACACAGTGCCCTGCTCATAAACAACCTGGCACCTGCGTACCAATGCCCTAGCAACCACTCATAATGACCTAGCAACTGCATAGTAACCGCCCAAAGTTCCTTAGCAACTAGGCTTACATAGCAAAACTTTGGCAACTGCATAGCAACACCCTTGCAACCAACCACCAATATGAACTCAGCAACTGCATAGCAACGCCCTGGCAGCCACTCACAATGCCTTAGCAGCTGCATAGCAATGCCCTGTCAGCCACTCACAATGACTTAGCAACTGCATAGCAACTCTTTGGGAACTGCATAGCAATGCCCTGGCAAAAACCCATAGTGGCACAAAATTACATAGAAGCACCCTGGCAGCCTACTTCCAAGACCCTGCCAACTGCATAGCAATGCCTTAGCAACTGCTCATAAAAAACTTGGCAACCACTCATAATGACCTAGCAACTGCATAGTAACGCCCTGGCAACCGCCCAAAGTGCCTTAGCAACTGCATAGCAACACCCTGGCAACCGACCACAAATATCAACCTAGCAACTGCATTGTAATGCTCTGGTAACCACCTACAATGCCTTAGCAACTGTATAGCAACTCTTTGGCAACAGCATAGCAACACCCTGGCAACCAAATACCCATATCGACCTTGGAACTGCATAGAAATTCCATGACAACAACCCACAATGCCTTTAGCAACTGCATAGCAACGTGCTGGCAACCACCCACAATGCCTTAGCAACTGCATAGTAACTCTTTGGCAACAGCATAGCAACACCCTGGCAACCAACCACCCATATTGACCTTGGAGCTGCATAGAAATTCCATGACAACAACCCACAATGCCTTTAGCAACTGCATAGCAACACCCTGGCAACCACCCACAATGCCTTAGTAACTGCATAGCAACACTTTGGCAACTGCATAGCAACACCCTGGCAACCAACCACCAATAACGACTCAGCAACTGTATAGCAACACCCTGGCAACCACCCACAATGCCTTAATAACTGCATAGCAACTCTTTGGCAACTGCATAGCAACACCCTGGCAACCACTAACAACACCATAGCAACTGTATAGCAATACCCTAGAAACCAACCACCAATATTGACCAAGCAACTGCATAGCAACACCTTGGCAACCACCAGCAACGCCTTAGCAACTGCATAGCAATGCCCTAAAAACCACCCATATCAACCTAACTACTGCATACAGTAGCAATGCCCTGGCAACCACCTACAACACCCTAGCAACTGAATAACTGCAAAAACATTTAAGAAGTTCATGTAAATGTGCCGCAGCTAAAGCGGAAATGTTTATTACTCAGACTGATTCTGACCAATGCAAACTTGATTTAAAAATTGGATTTGTCTTAGATTTTTGTCCAAAAACTACAAGCAGAAAACAAATGAGCCAGTGGCTGTCAGGCAGCGTTTATGGCGGAATTTGGTCAGAGTTTGAAACACAGTTGAGCAGGTGCTGTAAAGGAGCATTTGAGAGCAGGGGACTTCAGCAAACGGCTCCATTGGCCTCCCTTTAATCTCATTATTGTCTAGGAGAAACTGCTCAGATTGTACAGAGATCACATTTGTGATTTTGCTTATATGGGATTGTGGGTAAATGATGTTGCCTTGTTGGTGGGCGTCGAGTTCAATAGAAGACATGAAGGTTTGAAGCGTTTGAGATCAGACTGACCCAGACTGTGTGTTTGTGTATGTGTGTGAGTAGAATATACAATAAATGAGGTTTGGGAATAGAAGTTTTCCCTGGGAACATTAGTCTTTTTCTTTAGTTGAACACCTTTATTTTCTATGCACTTGTTACGGTGCATATGAGCAATGCTGTGGGAATAAGCCTGTGAGTTTTGATCTAGATACATTATGTAATAATTGGAAATTCAGCATCTTTTTATGAGTAGCAAGAGCTTTATTCACACATATCATATGTAAGTACTACATAAACCATGTTTTTGTCGTGTTCATCATGAGCATGCATGCAGTACAAGAGCTGGAAAAACTCCCACCAGAATTAAAAGATATAAAAAGTAATGGTGATTTCTCTGATTTAAAAAAAAAAAAAAAATCAACCTGCCATGGGACTACAGATGAAAATGAGCCTCCCTGCTTAAATCTATAAATCTATTTATAATAATAAATAGAAATGGAAATCTTTTGGCTTTGCACAGTGCACTTAAAACTAGCTTGATGCCTTTTAAACCCTGGATTAAGCAATTTCACACTTGTAATTTTGAAATGACATTATTTTATATAGTTGCATAAATTTTCATAAGCTATTTTAGTGTCAGTCTTTGAATCCTCCTTGTTTTGCTTCTTCTGTCTATTTAATGCTAGTAAATCATTTCAATTCAAGATTAACAATAAGAAAATAAAATAATAAATAAGACAGTCAAATAACACTTATTTTTAATAATAATAAAAACATTTTTAATTAAGCTTGCAATTGTTTTTCCTGTAAATTCCTATATTTTATTTTCAGTAATGACGTGTGAGTGTGTTTCAGCACTGGACAGCTCCTGATTCACTCACTGCTGTCTCAATCCTGCTCCAGATATTGTTTACACTCAGAGAACGTGTTTGTGTGAATATTAATGACTGTTCCTGGGGCTTCTGTAATGCTTTTGTCTTGCTAATGTATTTACATGAATAACATACAGTATATTTACATGTCAGCACCCGGTTGCATAAAGCACCTTAAGTGTAATTTTCCCTTAAGATCGCCCTTAAGTTTCTCTTACAATTAAGGGCGTTGCATAAAATATCCCTTTAATGACACTTAAGGGTTTCTTTAGGTGAAACGTCATAAACCCTTAGAATTTCTCTTAAGTATCCCTTAAAGCCCATTAAGTGTTGCATAAAGCCCCTTAACTGTCATGAAATACTTAACGGTTTCCCTTAACTAAGGGAATGATTTAAGGGATTGTATGTCATTCCCTTACGTAAGGGGAAATAATGCCTTAAGTGTCACACTTAAGGGAAAAACTTAAGGCGCTTTATGCAACCGGGCACAGATGATCTTCATTACTATTATTTGTTTAGCTGAGATTGATGTTTAGTGGTGTTTGCTAAGTCAAGCATCGCTATTGCTATTGTTCAGGCCTGGATGATTCCTCAAATCATGTGTCTTGGTGGTGGGTTTTGCATGGGCGAAACTTGATGTTGATGCAATCTAATGTACTTGTTTTAGGCATATTATTAAATAAATTAGTCATAATAAGTAAATATATTTAACTTGCATAAAACCAGAACAAACAGTAAATACATTGTTGTGCCTTCAGAATGACTTCTTTTTTGCATCGTCTTTAGAAAATAATAGTAAAAATATAAATGTAGTTTATTATTACTATTTTTAGTATAATATAAAGAAATGAATTTCCTCAAAGCTAGAGCTGTTGGGTCAGGGAAAAGCATTGCACTGAAACAAAGCAGTTATAATATCCTTGGAGGTCTTTTACTTGCATTGTTAATGACTTTCACTAATGTAAATCCCCTCTCACAGGAAAAGAAACCTGCTATTGTTCTCTAGCATCTCTCTCTTTAATTGTACGTCTTCTGTTGCTCCATCGGTCTGCAGGAGGTCTTTCCCAACCCCCTCGGCCGTCCTCCATAGACGTGTAATGGGCAGTTAAAGAGAGAGAGAGAGAGAAACAGTCAAACAAAGGAAGGCTCTCAGTTTCTTTGTGTTTATCGTTCGTTCTCCTCGCGTCACACGCAGACAGACGCTGATATGAAGCGCCTTCAAGCGTGTTTGGCTTGATAGAATCTGACAGAATTTGTTTTACACCACAGTGACACGTCTCTCTTCTGCAGTTACAGTGCAAAAGTGATCATTAAATTAAAAAGAAGTCATTTGGAAATGATCACTGTAAAAATGTTTTATCAGGTAACATGTAAATTCACTGGTTCTATTCCAAATGATTGATTATAACTAAATCAGCCTGAATATATTAGTTTGCATGAATAAAAGAGGTTAGATCAAATAGAAAAAACATATGTATAGTGTATAAATTAATAGTCATTCTTGTTTTGCATCTTTACCATATAATTTTTAGTGCCAGTTATTCTTTATTTAAATTTAATTCAATTATTTTAAATGGTTTGAAATTAATTATTTAAATCAATTATTTGAAAATTATTGAATGCAAATAATTGATAATAGTCAAACTAAAAATAATAGTAACTTATTTTTAATAATATTATGTAATAATAATTTTAAAATATTTATAATTAATTATCGTAGTTGTCCCTTTAAAACCTTATTTTGTACATTTTTTTTAAAATTCATGTTGTCTATATTTAAAATTAATTATTAAAAGAAATTAAAATAATTGATAATAGTCAAATCAAAAATAAGTCACTTATTTTTTATAATAATATTTAATAATTAAAAAATATTTTTGATTAATAACATTACAGTTGTTTTCCTTGTAAAACCATATTTTGTTTATTTAAAAGGCATATTTTTAATGCCAGATATTCTTTATT